>CM030864.1:12592008-12754508 GCA_018105865.1 Metaphire vulgaris
TCTACGCCCTCGTGGCGACGCTGATAACCGGTTATTCGTCTGTTAAATAATGGAACTGCCGTTGGTTGTATAATTTACTTTGCTTGGCGTTGATCGAAAGGACTCTCTCTCTCTCTCTCTCTCTCTCTCTCTCTCTCTCTCTCTCTCTCTCTCTCTCTCTCTCTCTCTCTCTCAGTGTAACGAAGCAATAATTCGTGTGCGGCTGACAACACCTCTTCCTCACCCTTCTCCTTCTTCTCCTCTTCCTCCTCCTCTTCTTCCTGCTCTTCTTTTATTTTAATTTGCCAATTTGACCGACGCCTGTAAATTAAAAGCGACATCTTCGCTGAAGATTAAGAGCCGAAGAAAGAAACTGCAGGATCTGCGATGGACTGAGATGAAGACGTGTCCCTCCATACGCCAGCCATATAGTTATCGTCATATCTAGTGAACTTCTATAGCGCCACTTGGTAATGCAGTCGATTGACCACTCCTTGATTTGAATCGTGATCTCCCATTTTGTCGAATCCTCTGAGTCTGATATTCCGGTTCCAGTTATGGCGGATAGGGAACGGGAAGGACAATTTAGAACAGGACAGACAATATAGAAAACAAGTATGTTTTGAGTCTGAGGAGCATAAAAGTAATATTATATATATATATATATATATATATATATATATATATCGTGTGATCGTGTGTTATTTTTAGATACATGAAATATCTTTATCCTTACGAATGCGACAAACTGAAGCTGAGCACTTTGTCGGAACTGCAGTCGGCAATCGACGGAAACCGAAGGGAGGGAAGACGACCCGGCTACGGTTACGACTTCTCCCCGATTCCCACCCTGCTCCCCACTCCGCCGACCCCGCATCTCAACGGACCCCTCCACCCCTTGGCATCGTCCAGGCCACCCACGGGACTCTCTCCCAAAGGTAATCATCTGAGATTTTGGCTTTTACAGGTTCTGAGAAATAACTCATTTAGATACACTTAACCCATTATACATGAATGGCAAAAAACACCAGGTTAAAATAATTTGCCAATGGGTAGGCGTTAACTTCCATTAGGCCGCCAGGTTCGAACCCCCACTTTTTGAGAGGATACCATAGGGAAGAGAAATGGTGTAGGGTGTTAGCCTCCCCATTTTTCACCCAAGTTTACGCTTAAGGGCTAATAGCCATATATTAATTAAAAGAAAACCACGGAAACAAATCGAGAACACTTCTTACAATGCAGCATATATATATGTGACTGTGTGTTTGTGTGTCTGTGTGTTTGTGCGTGTACAGCGTAGGCCTTTGTATAATTATACAAGGCTTATTTGCCGACTCAGGGCCCGTCTTTATATGTTGGAAATTGGGCACTATGTACGGGGGGAGCGGGGCTCCGCGCCTCTAAGGGGCCTCTCGAGCTCCATAAGGGGCTCCACGCGCTCCATCCATCTTTATGTTTTGAACTTTTTTACCTCTCTTTGCTTATCAAACTGATGGAAGATAAATTAATTGAAAGATCAAGCACCAAAAAACGTGATGACCTTTTTTCTCGTCAACTTTTTTCGAGCATCAGAAAAAAAACAACGTTTTTTTCACCCAACCGGGGACCCCCTCAGGCCGTCAGGTGCCAGGGTCCTCACACTGGCAAAAGACGGACCTGTGTCGACTGCATACTATAGATGTATGCTGAGATTTCTTATAGAATATATGGCGGCGGCACACTTAATTTCTCCTTCTGTCGATGGAATTCACAAATGAAGCTTATTGGACTCCGTTGACAGAGCCCAGGACTAGAAATCCAAGACAACATTACGCCTGCAACAACAACAACAACAACAACAACAACAACAACAACAACAACAATAATAATAATAATAATAATAATAATAATAATAATAATAATAATAATAATAATAAATCATCCATCGATGCAACATTACATGGAATACACCCGGAGCATTGGCTGCATTGTATCATGGACTGTCATTGTTAATCATCGGGCCTGAACTATGAGATAGATCGGAGGCTGACACTCTCGGACCTTTCCAATCTCAGTTGCGTACTGCATGTGGGCGGCGAAGCGTTTCTCCTGCGGATGTCTATTCTAAGTGTCCGACGTCTTAGCAACTGTTGTCATGGTGAAGGCGAGGGGAGGAGGAGGAGGAGAAGGAGGAGGAAGAGGCAGTTGTCTGTGAAGGTTTTTGATGACCTTTAACACAACTCTCTTTCCAATTCGACGCTACAATTGCTATTTACACGGAGAGACAGAGACAGACAGACACAGAGACAGACAGACACATAGACAGAGCCTCGTTGTTGCTGTTGGTCAGCTGTTGTATGATAGTCACAAAAAACTCTCGCAGTTGCTCTATGCGTGTCAAGTGCCTGGTTACATACTTACTATTATGACGGAGATCTTTTAGAAGCAATTGCCCTCCCATCATCCTACCCTCTCCCGCCCCTTCTCCCTCTCTCTCTCTCTCTCTCTCTCTCTCTCTCTCTCTCTCTCTCTCTCTCTCTCCGGCCAACTGTGTTGTCTGATATGAAATACCTGATAGGTAAGTTTATGACGTCTCGTCAGCTGATCGCCGTATTTCAAGCGATGACCGGCAGAGGGCGGAGGGTGGAGGAGGAGGAGGAGGAGAGGGTGACGAATGGAATGTCGTTCGATTATCGTAACCGCTTCTCAACTGATGTAGCGCTTCAATGCCTCTACCCCACCTCCTCCCCCGCTAACCCACCTCCTCCTCCCCCACTACCCCACCGGGCGATGGGTATTCCGCTTTGATCAGCGGTTCCTGGCGTCTGTCACAACAAACATGATGAACATTTCCAACGGAAATACTGCATTCCTGCATTCGGGCTGCTCCGGATTACAACGGAGCCAACCATCCGCACGCACGCACGCACGCACGCACCGGATCTCAACACACGCCGAACCGAAGTTAAGATCTTTGTTCCTTCGGGCGCCGAACTGTTCGTTGATTTCGAGACCAAATATGACGAGAATTTCCTTAAGATTTTATTCGCAATGACATTTCGTTGTTTCCTCATTCACATTATTCAATCCCTAAGTTAGTCTGTCAAATTGTAGACAGATTCTTTTGCTGAAATTCACGATTTGCGATAATTTTCGAAGCGTTTTGCGAATGTTGTTTTCCCAGCGTCTTCGGCACCGAAGGCCAGGGCCTGTTTTAACGTGCAGTGATAAAACGAAAATGTGCAGCGGTAAAATGCATTTGTCTGTACTTTGTGCAGTGATAAATTCTCCGGACGACCTTTTTTGCTTGTTTTTTGCGCGGATGTCCGCGAATTTTCTGAGTTTAGTGCAGTGATAAATTTTTCCTAAAACAAGCTCTGCCTAAGGTCGACCCTCGGCCAGAATCCAGCGAACCATCGCTGGCACTTGGCTGCAAATGCACCAACTGGGCTGCTGCTGCTGCTGCTGCTGCTGCTGCTGCTGCTGCGGAGCTTACGGTCACGCTCCATCGCAGTTGGGAGAGGCAGTTGGGAAAAAATTTCGCACTTGAAGCATGATTATTACGGCGGCCATCTTAGTCAGAATCTATCGCTGGGTTTCGGTGCGAGAGATTTCAATTGCTGATCTAATCTTCACATCAAATGCGAGCAATCATGATCACAACTATGGTTGCTTCTGATGGTCAGGTTCAAACTTATAACACCGAACAATATCAAAGACAAGGTACACACAGTCGCTGGAGGTAGGCTAGGCCTATAGGACGCCGCCTATTATTGCCAAATGTCGTTCTAACAGCGAAATAATTGATATTTTATTATGTACCGCTGCTGCTGCTGCTGCAGACCCTGCGCTTATCTGTACGCACCTCTGTTCCTCTTTCATCGTTCGGCCCGTGTGCCGTTAGCGCGTAGGAACATTGGGGGGGGGGCGTTGTGTCGAGTTATTTTTTATGGATTTGTTGTGGAAACGGAAGCGGTCTTATAGAGATTCTCTCTCGTATAATGGTTTTTCTGGGCGGAACGGACACGACCCCGCGTATGTAGATCTATGCACGAGATACGCCCCCTTGCGTCGACTTCTCGAAACAGAGACGGCGTTAATGGAGATCTTACTGACAGCCGCAGTTGTTATATAGCGCCATCGCGACTCCGCTGCTGCTGCTGCTGCTGCTGCTGCCTCTGTCAGGGGCGCCTCTTTAAACATCTTAAACCATTCTCAGTTAGGCCTACTTGAAAGGAGCCGTCACTTGCATTTCCATCGGATTTCAAAACGCTTCTAGATTTTTCTACTTAGCGTCTTATGCGCCCTCCCCCCTCATTCCTCCCCACCATCTTCTCCCCATCACTCATTCCACATCGTCTATTATCGCGCCGCAGACAGTAGACAGTTATCTCTCCGTTGGTCTGTTTCTTGGGGTGTTCTTTGGAATTGGATGACTGACCACGCAGGATTGCCACCCATCTAACCAGGATGCATGATCATGGCCGCCCCTGGGTCTCACCTCACTTCACAGACCGAGGTCCTTCCACCAGTGACAGCCGTGACGAATGATGGAGCGTATGGAGCCTGACCCTGGTTGACCTCTCTGCGCTGCTGCTGCTGCTGCTGCTGCTGCTGCTGTTATAGCATCAGTCGTTGTTTTCGTTTCGTTGTGAAGTCAATGCAATAGACGAGCCCTGAGAGGAAGTGGATTCAAATCTAGAAACTGGAATCAGTGGCGTACCAAGGGGATGGCAGATACCCTAGAGGGGGCGGCGCCAAAACGCCCTGCGATCTTGCTCTCTACTCGGCGTAGAAAGAGAAGCAACGGAGAAAGCTGACTTTGAGGAACACATCATAGATCAGTTCGCATCAGTAAAAGCAAGAAAAAGGCATTTGTAGATTTAATCTTGACAATCAAAGAGTTGTTAACCTGCCAATTTCCTTGTTCTGACCACTTCATGGGCACCAAATACTCTATATATAGGTGTACGACCCTGACTGGAGACAGTGGAGAGATCTCTCCTTCACCGAGATGAGCTTTGGTCTTCACCTGGACAGAACAGAACAATTCAAAGTTCCATTTGGAGGGGAGAGGCTGTGGATATTGAACCCCTTTTGCTGTTCGAGGATGACCCAAGTGGAGGGAACACATCGCTGCATGGGCGTTTGGTCGTCGTCTTATCTTCTGCTGGAGACCGGGGGCGGAAGATGGCAGAGTGGGTTACGTGCTGGAGCGTCAGGCTGACGGAGCGGGTTCAAGCCCCGTTAGTACCCCTAGTGGCTTTCACACGGGCAGTAATGCCTCCTTCTAAGCCACTTTAAATCATGCTAAGTTTTTTTCATGCTAAAGCCGACCATTTTGGAACGGGAATGGGGCTTCCCTTCCTCACGCGTTTCTCTGGTCACGTGACACAAGACGCCGTCCCTCTAGCGACCGGTCTTGTCGTGAGATATTGAAACCGAAATGACGGTCGAGTTAGAAGTGAGATTTCGTCAAACTGCCTGAGAACTTTGCAAAAGCCAACTCCATTGTGCTATTTATACGAAGAATCCAAAGACTCTCTTTATTTAACTTCTCATACAAGAGACTTTTGTTTATGTTCACTTTACTTTGGCCTTCGCCATGCTAACTGCGCTATAAAAATTGTTTTAATAATAATAATAATAATAATAATAATAATAATAATGAACGCTCGTGACAGTAGTGACGCGACTGTATGATGATGATGATGATGATGATGATGATGATGATGATGATGATGATGATGATGATGATGATGATGATGATGATGATGATGATGATGATGATAGACATAAATTAATATAACTGAACGAGGTCTCATGACGCTTGATTCTGGCCATGCATAGCATATTGAAGGAGCACCAGAGGCAAAGCGTGCTGTATCTGTGGCTGCTGGGGCTGCAGGCTGTGACGCTCTCTCTTCCGGCGCGGGTCCTGAGGTCCGCCAGACTGAATGCCTTTCAACATTCACATCTTCACTAAAAACGCATCTGCTTTCAATTGCATTCCCTCTTCATCCGGAAAGAGGGCTTGTGGACTGACCTCTTGACCTTCAACTAAGTAGATGATTTTTTTGTATCACGACTCTCACTCTGAACTGACCATCGACTGATGCTAGATGCACCATCATCATCATCATAATGATTGATTGATTGATTGATTGACGATGGTGGTGACAAGAGGAGGAGTGAGGCACTTCCTGTGCACTCTTTAAGTTAAACAGGAAATGCTTTGATCTTCTTTCGTTGGAAATAGAAGTTAAAAATAATAAATGGAATTATTATAATTATGATATATTTCCCATCTTCCGTAATTGGCAGCAATTGCCTCGTGTCGCCTCTCAAGTGAACCTTGAACTCCCGTAAGACGTTCTTTCGATTGACGCTGCTCTTCTTCACCGCGTCCCTCCTCAGGCTCTCTCTCGCTCTCTCTCTCTCTCTCTCTCTCTCTCTCTCTCTCTCTCTCTCTCTCTCTCTCTCTCTCTCTCTCTCTCTCTCTCTCTCTCTCTCTCTCTCTCTCTCTCTCTCTCTCTCTCTCTCTCTCTCTCTCTTGCGCCTCGTTCTCCTGTTTCATTTAATGCTCTGATTTTTCGTCAGTGAAATTGGTTTTTAAGGCGAGCATCTGTTAAGTCAGAATATCCGTTAAACCGTTTAAGCCGCTACATCTCCCCCTCCCCCCATCCGTCGTTTAGTCTTACCTTCAGCTGCAGAAACTCTATAGGCCTAATCATGTGTCGCTATTTCAGCATTACGTGCATGAGTATCAGAAGTCTGGTTCCCCTATGACCATGATCAGAATCAGAATCAGAATCAGAATCAGTTTATTTTCTTCTCCACATCATACATGAGCACTTTAGTAGCCAGTAGCAATTACTAGTACTGTAGTATAACAGAAGTCTATATAATTTGATTAGGTAGTCATATTAAATCAGTTATAAGTATATAAGACAACTGAAATTCAGATTAAGAAATAATAATTTGATACAGAATTACCACTGCAACCTTAATTAGATGCAAATCTAGTGTTAAGAGAAAAAAATTGGTTGATCGAAGGGCAAAGCCCGCGATGTGATCAACCAAGTACATTCAGAGTATTGGTTAAAATCATATTGGCTTCCTAGTACTGGATAATATCCAATATCAAGAACGAGGTTAAGAAGCTACCATACCACGAAACAGTTATATGTTACTGTCATATATCATCAGTAGAAGAGCAAGCAGATAAATGTATATACCACCAAACAGCGTACACTAGAAAAAAGATCTTCAGAGCTGACCTAATTGGTGTTGGATAGTTATGAGATAACTTTTAAGTGCCTTCTTAAAATGGTGCCAATGACTTATGAGTTTTAAGTCAAGGGGTAAGTCGTTCCAAAGTCTAGGTCCTATAAATTTAGTGGTAAATTTCCTTTTATTAGTTGCAGCAAAGGGAATGAATAGATTGTTTGAATTCCTGAGGTTGCATTTATGATGATGACCCTTGGGATGACCCTGCCCTCACTGGACTGACCCCACCTATTGGCAAAGACTATTTTAGAGAAATACTAAATGCTTCCAACTTGGAATGGCTTCAAACGCTGACGTCATGCAGATAGGTACATTAAGACTTCAAGCAAAAAGTCGTCATGACTTATAAGTCATGGTATACCATACGAATTTCAAGTTGCCTTGCTGCAATGACACACACACACACACACACACACACACTGTATGCATATAATCATGCATTGAGATAAATATATACTGCATATGCTATAGGGCTTGTGTGTTTTAATCGTTAAGTGTAATTGTATCCCAGTTAAGTGTTTAACATCGTGTTGACGTTATAGGCCTATGCTCTTTGGGAGTGGAGGGGATATGACAATTCGACCTCGCATGTCCTATTTGCCATCGTAGGGTTTAGGCCATTAACAAAGACGCAATCTCTCTTAAAACACTAGAGGAAATTCTACTGAAAGAATCTATCGGTCTATCTGTCTGTCTGACTGTCTGTGATGGCGTGCCTTGCTCTTTCGCTCTGTTTGTCTGCATGTGTGTGTGTGTGTGTGTGTCGTATAGAGTGGTTCCTATTAATGGAGAGATGTATATTTGGACGATCATTAAGAGATTTCTATATATGAAAAGATTTGTGGCATAACTTAGATGAGACATCTAGCGGCGATTAAATTCAGGGGCCCTATACGACTGTCGGCACAGATCTCAGATCCATGCTATGTCTATATATACTGTAGCTAAGAAGCTTATGAAAAGTTCAGATCTAGAATTTTTCACATTTTGTGAATTTACTGTTGGTTTTATGGCATCTTGAAATTCTGGGGACTTGTGTGCCAGTGTTTTTGAATTTCTATTCACAACGCAAAGAGGACGCGTCTCAGCAATGTCGCTATTTTTGTTGCTAACGACATTTTACCAAGAAATTTAACTACAACGCCTAATTTCATTTAATTTCAAAGCGTTCGCTTATGGAACAGATTAATTATAGAATAATTAATTATTTATTGATTTCATTGGCTGATTCATCGGTGTCGGGAGTAGGGGGAAGGGGAGGGAGGGGGTAAGCGTGATGTCACAGGGAGTCCGAGTGGGGAGGAGCAGAGTATTCGAAAATGTGTGCTTTGCCTGGGGCGCCATTTTGGCTATATAGGGCCGACCCTTTGCCAACCGATTTCCAGTTATCATATACATGTATATAGGCGTAGCTGTGGACGTTTTCTTCTTAACCGAGTCTTCGTAGAAGGGATATTTTACACCCTCTAGCACCCTCCCCCACACCTCCCCCAATCGGAGACCGACACCCCCTTTCAAATCTGAGAGCTGGATAACCTTTTTGCTTGTGAGACTTTTTCGACAAGGCACTCCTAGAATATACCAACACCCCACCCCACCCCGCAAATTGATAATGCTAGAAATAACCCTGCTTCGTAGATTCGGTGAATTATCAAAGACGGACCTTTAGACGACTTTAGTCTTCTGCAAACGAGACAACTCGTTCGACCGTTCGCCGGAAATTTACCTCCGAAGCAAATAATAATAAATTATTATTATTAATTTATTATTCTCCGGAAACAGAATTATATTCTGCATCCAGTCTGCAGACGACGTCTCTTCTATGCGGCGCACAACATCAGCAGCGCCTGACGTTATCTTCAGGAAACGGGGCACGTGGCAGTGATTCTGACACCCTCCTGTGCCCATCCACTTATACGAGCTCCCGCCAAATTGTACATTTTTACGTGGATGCATACATGGGGCCTGCTCCTGTGCATACCGTACACGTGCATTGCGCCGGTAAAAAGACTGCACATCATTTCGTTGATTGCAGGAGAAGTACACGCGAACTCGACGAAAGACTTCATAATCCATAATGTCTGTCTCGGGACGATGAAGTATATAGGATGGAGGGAGAGAGGGAGAGAGAGAGCGGGAGAGGGTGAGGGAGAGGGAGAGAGGGAGGGAAAGGGGAGAAAGAGGCGTAGGGAAATGCAAGTGGTTGGTTTTAATTTTGGAGTAGAAATAACTTCAGCGTGGAAATGGTTACTCTGTTACTAGTTTCTCTTAATAAGCACATGTGCTTCTGTGTAGAGACATCGTCCATGTTACTATACGACTGACTCTGCACCTCATCTGTGCGTCCTATATACTACTACTACTACTACTACTACTACTACTACTACTACTACCACTACCACTACCACTACTACGACTGCTGCTGCTACTACTACTACTACTACTACTACTACTACTACGACTGCTGCTGCTACTACTACTACTACTACTACTACTACTACTACTACTACTACTACTACTACTACTACTACTACTACCACCACTACGACTACTACGACTGCTGCTGCTACTACTACTACGACTACTACTACTACTACTACGACTACTACTACTACTACTACGACTACTACTACTACTACTACTACTACTACTTCTACTGCCTCTACAGCGCTATATAAATTGTCCTGGAATAATAAATAATAATAATAATATACTATTATTTGAGTGTATATACATGAGTTGGCTGTGTGTGTGTGTTTCAGATGATGAACGCTCTCTCCTGCAGTCTGGCCATCTGAGGTCTTTGGCTGAACATGACGTTCGGGCGATGGAAGTGGCGACGAGGGCGATGGAAGACCTCGTCAACAAAAGGATGGACGAAGTGTCGCGTGCCGCCGCCATAGCGTCAAGCGTCATGACGGCGCCCAACGGCGTCATGGCGGCGCCGATCGTCCACTCGGCCGGGGGGGCCGTCAATAAGTTCGACGAAATGTCTTCGTTGAAACGACCGTCGACGATGTTCGAAGACGATCGATTCCTCGCCCACATGGGAATGCACAGCACCCACATCAAGCTCAACAGTCGAAGTACGTAGCACCCCCCCCCCAACTGCCCCGTTCCATAGGCGGCGATCTATCTGCCTTAAAACTCGGAGGTGTGATGGCATGGAACTCATTGTTCTCTCCCTTTCAAACGGGGATCCGCGAGGATATAATCTCCGCATGGGTTTTAATTTATAGATGTCCGCGAGTGAGTTTTGGTGCATTTTGGACATGAAATCACATCCATTGAATGACTGGTTTCTCCCCGGTAAAACGTATAATTCGCTGGCGGCAAGAGGGAATGTAACGTTTACTTTGTTGGTAATGTAATTAAATCACTTACTTCACTGATTCTCGAACTTTTTCTAGTGGCGAATCTCCATTTCCAGCCCCGATTAGGGAGCCCGAAGGAGCGTGGCTAGTTCTCTGAAGGGACCGAAAAATTCGAGGACGCGAAGGGCATTTTAACGCGGTGAGCATTTGGACGCGGTGAGCATTTGGACGCGGTGAGCATTTGAACGCGGTGAGCATTTGGAAGCGGAGGGCATTTGGACGCGGAGGGCATTTGGTCGCGGATGGCATTTGAGCGCGGGGGCATTTCGGCGTTGTCTGGGTTTTGCTGCAGTGTGGTTATCACCTCGGCGTGATAAGAGGACTTGTAGTGGTGACTTTGCACTAAAAAACTAGGTCTAATTCGCCTAGAATTTGTAGAATTTTCGAGTTAAACGATTTCTCGCATTCTTTTACATGGCGGACAAAAACTCGATAAAGTATGGCTATAAATCGAGGGCTAAAAAGATAGCGAGGAACTAATTGTAAATTGACCAACATGCGGGATCCTTTTCCCTTAGGACAAGGCTTAGGTCAACCCTTTTTTCAATGATAATTCTTTTATGTACCGTGGCACTGGTCAGATATGTTGTTATCTATCTATCTATCAAACTACAGCATCTCTGGTGTCATTGTGCAATTGAGACTGTTCAGATTAATACAGCTTTCTCTTTTTTGGTTTATAATATAATGCTGATATATTTACTCTGTTAAATTCCTTCAAGGCTTTGCGTGGCCTTGATTTTTTGCGAATTTCAAGAGAGTTCCGAACAGTGGCGTCGCCAGGAATTTTTGGTTGGGGGCGGGCAAAAGGGGGCTGGCGTGTCAGATTCTTTTTCTACCTCCCCACCCCTCCATAAATAACTTGCTCATCGGATTGGCGCGAATCTGGTAGGTGGCCTGGGACAGGTTGGGGGGGGGCAGTTGCCCCATTTGCCCCCTCTCCGTGGCGACGCTAATGGGAGAGAGTAAGACGGACTATGGAGGAAAAGCTAGTATTGAAAGAGATGTGTCTTAAGTCTGGATCGGAAGATACTAACGAAGTATTTATACATCGCATGGTATGAATCAATCGACACTCGGAATCATAATTGACTCTCATTGTTTTTGCGTCTTTTTGTTTGCATTGACACCGGAGGGCGTGGCCCTGAGGCACGATTTGATTGACATTCTGTTCCATTCTGACCAGTGGTCAGTGAGTCGAAGTGAAGCGCTGCTAATCGCATACACCTGTCTCTCTGACCCGGCGTATCTGTCTGCCACAGAAAGGAACACCTGTTCCAATTGTAGCCTCAGTCCCCCAAAAGGCGATTAACTGGTCAGTAAATGACCTTGAGTGAGAAGCTGACCTGCGATTATTAACCTCTGACTCTGTAGCTGAACACTGAGCAAGAGATGAAAGATGCTCCTGGCTGCTGCTGCTGCTGCTGCTGCTGCTCTAGTCTCTCATTACTATCCATTCATTATTTCCCATTCATTATTTTCCTATCGTCCCCTCTGTATGTCTATCCCTCTGTCGTTGTCTGTCTGTCTCTCTCCGTTTTTCTGCTTTCTTCATCACATTAACCCTTTGAAGCACTAAACATTCGTTTTGTTATGAAGCTAACGATGTCCTGAAGGTAATGCATCAGCGTTTCAAATATAACAGACTCCAGCCCAGAGGCTTATCCAGAGTATTTGGCGCCCACGGCTGAGGCGGGGGGGGGGAAGAAAATTAAATGAACGGCTTGAAAAGTCTTTAATTAACTAACCACAGCGTTTTATTGACACAAGATCATTAGATCATTGGGGGGAAGGGAGTGGCAAAGGGGCAGGCGTGCTGCCCTGTCGTGGTTTCATAAAGCAAATCTCCCCCATCTTTGCTTTTTTTAATATGCATAAACAATCCGCGTTGGTTTGCATTTCGTAAAACTGCTATGATGATGATGACGACGATTATTATTATTATTATTATTATTATTATTATTATTATTATTATTATTATTATGGCATGTGCAGGTATTATTATTATTATTATTATTATTATTATTATGGCATGTGCAGGTATTATTATTATTATTATTATTATTATTATGGCATGTGCAGGTATTATTATTATTATTATTATTATTATTATTATTATTATTATGGCATGTGCAGGTATTATTATTATTATTATTATTATTATTATTATTATTATTATTATTATTATTATTATGGCATGTGCAGGTATTATTATTATTATTATTATTATTATTATTATTATGGCATGTGCAGGTATTATTATTATTATTATTATTATTATTATTATTATTATTATGGCATGTGCAGGTATTATTATTATTATTATTATTATTATTATTATTATGGCATGTGCAGGTATTATTATTATTATTATTATTATGGCATATGCAGGTATTATTATTATTATTATTATTATGGCATGTGCAGGTATTATTATTATTATTATTATTATTATTATTATTATTATGGCATGTGCAGGTATTATTATTATTATTATTATTATTATTATTATTATTATGGCATGTGCAGGTATTATTATTATTATTATGGCATGTGCAGGTATTATTATTATTATTATTATTATTATTATGGCATGTGCAGGTATTATTATTATTATTATTATTATTATTATTATTATTATTATTATTATTATTATGGCATGTGCAGGTAACGGTCGGTTGGAGTATGACAGTTCGATGGTCGTTAGCATGGAGATCAATGGAATGATGTACCAAGGCGTTCTGTTCGCCCAACATCCGCGAAGAATCTGACCACGTGACTCCCTCCAATCGGGAATCGTCTCAGCCGTCACCAGGAGGCGATGTTAAGAAGAAATTTTCCCAGCATAAAATCTCGGCTATTTATTCACTTTCAGGATTCTCTAGTGCAGAAAGGTCACGTAGTCAAGGTCATCGTCAAGGCGACTGTCGGAGACTTCATTATTGCAGTGTGAAGGTGAAAAGGTCATTGAAATGGTAAAGGCGGCGACAATGCAGGATTTATGTTTGGTTGGGAATAATTTGAAATACAGAAGCCTGGTCCAGAGTATGTCAACAAAACAACCCAGGCTATAATTTTCAGGGGGTGAAAATCTATGTCCGCCATCTGCAGCTGACCTTCCATGACATTGTTGCAACTGGCTTCGCCAACAGTAACAGCATTATCTTTGGACTTGATATATTATTATCGGTGGCAACATTTTGAATTATAAACTTATTGGAGGTGGGACAGTTGCAAGCCAAAACTTTCAAGCCCCTCTGAGGTTCTACATCGGCCAGTGGGGAGCCTACCCCCACCACAGTAATAGTTGAGTTAAAGTGGCATTTATTTAGCCCGTTGACATTGGGGCATCAGTTGTACTTTGCATCTATGTTATCAGTCAAACAGGATTCCTATTTGTGCAAAACAGCCATGACTTTTGCTTGTGGTTAAGTAACTTCTTAATAAATAAATTTCCCAAGAATATCCTATTATTATTATCATCTGTGGTCGCTATAACATGTTTAGATTTCCTGTGACATATTATACTGATCTATTTCATATTTAACTATCAATAGATATTTTGTCTGTATATTAAAAGTTATTCTCAAAAGAGGTAAAAAGAAAGGTAAAGTTTCTTCCGTAGGGTCACTGTCCGTTTGGTCCGGTTACGATTCCCGGTTTCATTGCCATCACTGCATAGGTGGCTAAGCCATTCATTGGCGGGCGGTAGCCAGTCATTCCACAGAACCTGTGGTTACCTTTGCAATGTTGCCACTGCTACTCATTTTGCCACTGCAATTGAGTGAAGACTGAGTCAACCCAAGGGTTCCAGCAAGTCTCTAACTCACTTCTATTGGCTGTACAGTCCAATGCTGTTACCACGCTTCTATCTTCCTGACCAATTCTCTCACAAGAAGAGCCCAAAAGAATATAGGTTTAGTTTGATGCATCATGAATCAAGAATCCAGGACATTCCACTTAGCAGCAGCACTCAAGAACTTCAATGATCCACTTACAAGTACCAGTACTTAAATATCTTGATTTTCTCTGTTAGCTTCAGCTTTGAATGGGCTGCACAACCAAATGCAATAGGCCTAAGACAATGTAACAATACAGAATTAATTTCTATTCAGCAAAATCAAGATACATTTTTCACACTAAAAATTAACATGAAAATATTATACTAGTTCACAATGCAAATAAGAAGTGACTTGTTAACTTGCATAGTTGAGAGTGCACAAAATCTTAACACAGTTCAATGAATTTCATACAACTGAAAAAATTCCATACTGTGGAATCATTATAGCAAACTGTGACAACCACAATTACAAATTTTCACTACAAATATGTCTCAAAATATCTTGAATGTAAATCACATACATTTTAAAATGTCCACCGGATTTGACACATTTCAAGCAGATTACGACTCATTTAAAAAAAAATTAAAATGCCTGATTAAAAAATTCTGCACAATACACAAGTAATCAATAAATAAATTCTCTAATCTCAATCAATATATATATCATAAACTGCTTAACTATACAATACCGGTATAATCAACAGAAGAATACATCTTGAACATCTGAGCAGTTTGCTGTAATTGGAAAAATTGTGCAAAATGAATCAATTTGATGAAGAATCAATTACTAAACATTGTGCAAAAGGAGTATTAAGAAAAATCAGATTTTGTCTGGTTTTAAGCACCGATCGCTCTTTGAACAGCCGAGACAGAGAGAGACAAATCATCTTCTGACCTCCAACTGAACACTGAAAAAACAAAAAGAGAGCAAGCTGTTGCCTTCTACTGCGTGTCTTTATTCATTAGTCATAAGCACCGTCTATATTAATGTAAACTGCTAAGTTATGTCACGGTAATAAAAAAATCGGGATTCATAGGGGCATCACTCTGGCTCTGTTCATTTGAGAAAAGAACAGAGGCAGAAAGCTGAAGAAAAGAGAAGACAGTGTGTAATGACACAGTCATCAGCTAGAACCTTTCTTCATTGACATTATTTATAACTTCCTAATATCAATACTACCACTGTGTTTTTGAGCAATATGAGCAATTCACAAACACACACATGTCCAGTATAGCCAAGCAATCTGCTGCTAGAAGTTTTATTGTAGGAAAAAACATGTTGGACCATTTACAAAACAAACACCAAGCATTTTAGAAAAGTAAAAACCACAAATTATAATGACAGAATAGCTGAGCTAAAACATGGAAGTTGTCCTACAAACCGTGCCAAATTATACAAACCCCAATTGTGTGTACAGAGATTTATGACTCCACACTTGCTTTGACCCGTTTCACTGGAAGAAGTACTGCGTAGAATTGCTTGACATTGCTCCGACCGAATGATCCGACACCAGATCAAGTGCTGCGGTGTCAGGATTCGGGATAGGAGGGGTTCTTAGGACGAACGTCAGCACCACCATCGACCCGAGGACTGACAGAACCACTATCAGTGTAGACAGTATGTACATGAGACGAGCATCAAACTGAAGCCCTACAAAAATTTACAATAAATAATAATTTTAATATTTAACAGAACTTCATTGCAACACAGCTGAAGAACTGGATATTAAAAAGCTAATGTAAACATCCATTCAGCAAAATTACATTTTAAAATAGCATACAAAATATTTCTCAAGTGGGGGGGGGGGGGTCGTTGGGGTGGCAACTTCTAATCATCGGGGGCCAATCATTTGTTGTTAGGTATGTAGTATTAAGTATAGGGTCCCAACAGAGGAGCCACTGGGAGGCAGGCACTCAATAGGGGGCACGGGGCCCCCTGTGGAGCCGCCACTGAATCGGCCCCCCTCCCACTTGCCAAATCCTGGAGCTGCCACTGGATGGATTCATACTTCTATGGATTACCCCAGTCTCTTTCTTCCTGTGAAGGACATCGAATTACGTTATTTTAGCTATTTTATAACAATAAATGTAGCAAAATAATGAAATCAATAAACTAACACTTAATAACGGAGTGAGGAACTTTGCTTTCTTCCATTATTGTAAACGACGATCATTGGCGATCAACGGTCGAAGTCCCGAAGAGTAGCGGATGAAGAGAGTGTTGCCGCTGCCTATCTCTAATAAGCAACTCACTAGATTCGGATTGTATCCATTTCGAACTTGGGATTGGTGAATTTGGGTCATAAAATTCGAATATGCTGAATCTTTGCTGATATTACTGTAAGACGAACGAGCAGTAATTTTCTAAACTCGACAGAATTCTATAAGGAAGATATGAAAATTGGACTGACTTACTGCTAAGTTATGTCACGGCTGCTTTCCGGGGCGCTGTAGAAGTTTACGAGATTTTACTTTACTTTACTTTACTGATATCAAGAAGAAGTAAGTAAGTTAGGAATTAAAATCTCGTGAATTTCTATAGCGACTTTTACAGGTACGGCAGTGGCTAAAATGGCGGTATAGAGGTTCAATCATGACTCTTACTCTCTGAATTCATTTCAAAATAGTTCAAGTCATCTGTAAAGAATCAAAAGCGAATTTATATAGCGGAAGTGGCACATTTTCTTCTCCGTGTAATCATGATCTGATCTGTTGATCTGCGCCTAACAATTCCAAGAAATTATTTCAATCGAATGCTAGCGCATAATAAATTCAAGAATTTGTAGCCACGTGACAGAACCGCAAACTAAGGGACTTTGAAAACATTTAATTAATTAATTAATTAGATTAAAATTCTTGGGAAATATTTTCTGATCGAAGACAAAGGATCGCGGGGTTTGTGGCCTCAACGTAATCGTCGAAAGTTTCTTTGTTTTTGCTGATAACTGAAACGAAACTTAATCCTTTGTGCGCCAGTAATAAATGTTAGGGTTTAGAGTTGTTATAGCGCCGTTGAAATCTGTGTCGGCTATCGTTTATGCATATGCCTGGAATTAAGACTAATGATAGTAATAGTAATAATTATAATAGGCTTTAGGTGGTTTAGTGGGATCATTCCTGTGTTAAAACCATTGTGTCTCTTATAGGCGTGTTTGTCAGTTTCAGTTTGTTTACGACGCATTTGTCTTCGTATCGGCGAGCGTACAAATAGCTAATATTTTGCACTATGGGGCTGTCCCTTCATTATGTCAATTTTTGGGCAGTTTTTGACCCCTCCCTCCTTGTCAACAACTCAACTTTCATGACCTTCCCCCTATAATTATGTCAAACACTTTTGACCCCCCCCCCAACTAAGATCAATGGCGGGTCTCCCTAAAAAGTTTAGAAGGTTATTTTTGCGGCGATGACCATTTTCCCCTTTCTTTTGTTCATCAAGTGTCATAATGTGGTGAGGATGGCCTTGTATTTTGCTTGTCAGGCCTTTTTCCATTGTAATAAATAGTATTCCATGAAATTTCTTATTTTTTATCATTTGTAAAAAAATGAAATTGTTGACGTCAACTTCTCTTGCCCCCTCCCCCTGTCAACAACTGTCAAACTTCTCACTCCCTCCTATTTTGTTGATATAATTAATGGACAGCCTCTATGCAGAGCCATAGCACCATTTATATTAAACCTCAACTTTTCACCGTTCACGATTTGCAATATTATTGCTGTGTAACTTAAGCTGCAACATTTGGCTTCATTGTTATTAATGAGATTTTGCCTTGATACCTATTACTTGCAAAAGAGCTGAATCAATTTTTCCATTAAAGATGCTTTAACTTTCTGATTGATTTATTCATTGGCTGAGACTATGAGCTTTAGGAAACTGAGTTTGTTTGTGAGTTTCTGGAATGGTCCTTCTTCTAATTGTGATCACTTTTTCTGAGACAAGAAATACACATTGCTTAATCTCATTGTGTCTTTCCTAATTTATTGAGAAGTGCATTTCGCCTGTTAGTTTCCATTCAATAGATCAATAATTGTGATGATTGTTTGTAGAATTCATTTTTCTGTCGTTCTCTGATAGTCTCTCTGAGTATCTGGTGAAATGGGACAGAGATTAAACGAAGATGATCACAAGATACGCCTTAAAGTTTTATATTCTGGGTGCGTTGTTCATGCCATACATTTTCTGCTTCTCTATTTTATTTAGTGTTTACTGAGTTTTTGGGAAGTGCTTATTTTGATAATCTTTGGGTTTTGCCAAACATCAAAGTACTTTTTAGCTTTTAATGTGGGTGTACTGTTTATATATATAGTAATTTAATTATTATATCATGTAATGGTTATGTAGTATAGTATTATAATTTAATTGAACTAATGGTTTACTTATATTTAATTTAATTGGATTTGATTGTGTTTTTTATTCTGATTGTTTTGTGACTGGTAATGTTTAATATTTTATATTCTAAGTTGTATCTTTTCATCTCATATCTATAAATAGAAAACACCATATTAATAAGTGTTTTGACAAAGTCATGTAAAGACAAAGCCTTGCATTGTCATTGGTTGTATGTCTTTTGAGGATCCTTATTATTGGGGACTTTCTTAGATTGGAAAATTGTTATCATTGATAGCTAAGGTTCCATTCTATAGGGTTTCTCTGATTCCTGCCCTTTCAGAGGTCTATGATTGACTTAGTCCTAGGAAACCATATTCCTCCAGTGTTTGTACAATTCAGGGACCAACCCAAGTGCCAATTCATATTCATATTTCAAACCCTAGATAAACATTTTTAAGCATCTTTATATTAAAACCTTAAATATTTCTGGTATTTTTAAATGTGCAATTTCAGGACTGAAATCGTAGTTTGAATGAAAGCTTTTATGCTGTGAGAGTTGCATTGCTCAGATTGGAAATTACCTTTGATTTTTTCAGAGATATTTGTTGTAAAATATCGCACTTTAATATTGATGGAAATTATATTAGCAGGTGTTAATTGAATTTCATATTTAATTTAGAAAATTTTGTGACATCAAGGACAATGTAATGTTGACATTAAGTTTTCTATTTTCATATTTACAATCTGTACATGCCTATATTTACGTAATGTGTTTATACATGTATAATCTATATTAAATGTATATCCATATTAAGGGTGGTCAAACAAGCTTCAGCTCCTGAGCCGCTTGTGGTTCTCCTAATAAAATCTGCGTCTCATGAAAAGTTTGAACATAATTTTGAACAGATTAACAGATCAACAATAAGCATCGCAGAGATTTAATGAAATTTTGCAAAGAATTTGATCACACTACTTTGTTTTCATGTCTAATTGTGGCAAAGCGACTCCCAAGCTTTTGAAAATTGTCATTTGTAGCTTGCACTTTGAATGAGCTGGCCACCCTTGATCTATATGTACAGAAATCACTATGCAATGGATTGTTATTATTGTGCTTATAGTTGTGTTTGTATTTTTAGCGATGTTCTAATAACAACAATTGATGCAGACATCTCGTACGAAGGTCTGCTCACTGAAATGAAGGCCACTTGTAAATTTGAAGATAATCAGCCGTTTACCATCAAATGGGTCGACGAAGAAGGTTGGCCTTTCTCTTTGGTTAATTATTTCGAAGACACAAGTCCAGTTATTATTATTATTATTATTATTATTATTATTATTATTATTAGGACAATTTATAGAGCGCAGTAAGCATAGTGAAGGCTAAAGTCAAAAGCGCTTAACAGTGAACATTATAAGATAAATTAAACATATGCGTCTTAAGGCACTTGATAAACAAAAGAGAGTAGGTCACAATTGTCACGTTCTTCGGCAGAGAGTTCCACAGACTCGGATTGCGCCCCTCCGGAAGGATATGTCACCGAAGACAGCCGTCTTGGACGGAGGAGGAGGAAGCACCAATTGACGACAGTTGCTTGAGCGAAGCCGCGATCGCCGGTCGACCGCCGTAGACTTGATGACCAGCCCGATAAGTAGCTGGGGCAAAAGGGGTCATACAGCGCCCGAAATGTTAGCCAACAACGCTTGAAGGCTATTCGCTCCGGAATCCTGAGCCAGTGAAGATTATCACGTAGAAACGGTGTCACGTGCTCGTTCCAACTCGAGCCAAAGATCAGACGAGCTGAGACGTTTAGCACTGACTGAAGACGATTATTGACAGGAAGTCCGAGCAGTATTTGCAGAGTTCTTCTTTGTTACTTAATTCACAACATAAATCATTTAGATTAATTGTTTGCTGTGTTTGGAAGCATTTTAGGTTCCAAGATATTTTACTTTTGTCTGTTTTGATTATATTTAGATCTTTACTGTGTTCTATGTCTTAATCGGTGTTATTCACATATGACATTTACTTACTTGTTGTGATGGTTGAGTTGATACAATGAAGGTGGTTGCAGTGATGATGATGAGTGTTATTCACATATAAAAAGATTTACTTGTCACGATGGTTGATACAATGAAGGTGGTATCAGTGATGGTGGTGATAATGATGATGATGATGATGATGGTTATAGTGATGACTAGCACAGTGGTATAATTAGGGTTATGGTAAAACTGAAATGGTTCTGTATGATGTAATCTTTTCCACCAGAGGTGAGACCAGCTGTCACGACTGTCACACTGAATGACAACGGGTTGGGTTATGAACTTATTGTCTGTTTTTGTTTAACTTGGACTCTTAATATTAAATCAGACTTCTAATATCCATATTATATCCAACTCTTATGCTTCTTATCTTGAACTCCCCATGACTTTATTCTATTTCAATATCTCTATCAGTATTGTCAGTTAAGTAAATCAGTTAATAAATGACTTGTGACAATCTTACTCTGTCAGTTGATAAGAAAGATTCGTTATTAGTTCCCGATTTCACCGAATTAACCTTTGCTAAGAAAGAGGCACTTTAGATGCGTGTTAGTGCACTGTGCATTTCCTTATATACTGAGTATTGATTAATTTGATTTGGGTTTTGTTATTTCCTAGGTGACCCTTGTACGATTTCTTCTCCATTGGAACTTCAGGAAGCCTTTCGTCTGTTTGATGTTAACAAGGATTCCGAAATTCTTATTCACGGTCAGTTTCTTATTTACTTCTTCTTTATTGCAAAACAGGTTTTACCATATTTAAATTCTGTAAAATAGTAAACATAGGTTTTTAAAATATCAAGCATAAAAATTAATAGGAATGTTTAAAAGACAGTTTTTTCTGCCATTAAAAAATGTCAGACATGCTGTGATATCTTCCGCATTCTTTGCATAGTTTAGCTCATATTTGAATGCAAATTTTACATTTCATGTTGTCCATTGTATGTTGTCATGAGACTGATGCTGAACTAAGGACATCGACTTATATAAAAATTCTGTGCAGAAAGACTTTTTTGTGAAAGAAGGTTGGAAGGGAGATTAGCCGGCCAAAACCTGAGAAAGCAGCTTTGAATAGAAGATGTCTCATTAAAAGAAACAGATTGGAGATATGGAGTGGGAAGATGATGATGATGATGATGATGATTATGATGATGCTGATGATTATGATGATTATGATGATTATGATCATGATGACGATTATAATCAATGTTTTCATGGTTTTCATGTCATCAAGCATGAGAGGAAATCAGCTATGTTGATAACTGCATTGAATGAATTGTCTGATATGAGGAAACTTAAGTTAAAGGAGCATTATGCCTGAGATAGGAAACAATGGAGAAGGTTAGCATCTGGTTGACCTATTTGACCTCAATCAGTAAAATCAGAAGGGATAAGTGTGGCCTATTGATGATCCATGGCTGCAGTAAAGTGCCGTTTGAGTTTGAACTTCATGTCACTCAGTTTGATCGATCCCACAAAAATATATGGCAGTAATCAGGTTTGTCTGTAACTGTTAGATGTTTTGCATGTCTAAGCAATGTGCAGTGGAAATATTGTACAATTGTTGAGATTTTCAGTACAATGCTGAGTCATGTTTTGTTGATGTTGGAAACTGATCTTAACCAGAACAGGTTTCTAGTTGCTAGTTGTTTAAGTGGAGGTGGCCGGTTGGGTTCACTTTGCATCAACTGCCTCTTGTAGTGTCAGATGTCAGCAGCTAATTGACTGATCTTTGTATGTTTATATGATGTACATTTACCTTTACTCCTATGTAATAGAGAAGGCCTGACTTTTCTGATTAATCATTCAGTGTTAGGTTTTTGTCCACTTCGCTTATAAAGAAGCTGTATATTATTTCAAATGAGTGGCACTTTTTGGGCGTAGCTGACAAAATATGCCAAGTGTCTTTCATGGATTTATATGAAAGTTTTAGAAAGTGAAAATAGAAAACATTCTATGTTAAATTTGTTTACCATTTTGCTGTTTAAATTTTTATTCTGTTTATTGTTAACAATTTAAAGTCTTTGCCATGATCATGAGTCTTGGTATGTTCTGCACTTGTTGTAAGTGAAGTGCTTGCCATGTAGTTAAATCATGCATGATTGATGGAATTTCACAGATTTTCTTTCTGCATATAAATGTTATTATTGTACTCGTTGCTGTTATGTCAGTTTGGAAAGATGCTATACATTAAAGTGGTCTTCTGCTGTTTTATCCTTAAAAATATAGGCTTTTATTTAATTATTACTTGTTTTTAAATAATGAAATATGTATTTTACAGGATCCTAGTCTAATTATCCTTACTAAGTTTTCACTTTATCTGAGTAAGTTCTTTTATTTTGAGATTTTAGATATGTTCCAAGAGCATAAAATTGAAATAATAATAAAGTGTTATAATTTTTATGTATATGCCTAAGAGAGACAGGTCCAAGTTAGCAGAGTGGTAACAGCGTTGGACGATGGAGCAGAAGGTCACAGGTTCCGAGACCCACAGGACCTAATGTCTACTCAGCCTTCTTTCGCCAGATGGCAACTGAGCAGTGGAATAACCTGCGGAGTAAACAGGCGCATTGCATGAGAACACTGGCCCCGTATCGTGTAACTTGCACCAGTCGCCTGAGGGCCTTGGAAACGGAGATCAGCGCTGCCCTATGAGCCTTGAGAGCTCAGGGAGGACTTTATAATTGTTTATTATATGCCTAAGAACTAAATCACAGTATGAATATAATCACATAGAAGTCATGTCAGCCTAATGCATTGTTGTTTGTTGTAGTGTTTCCTAATGTTCCAGAGGGACCAGGGCAGCCGTGTGCGGGCGAGGACCGTACGTGCCTCCATCTTCTCTGAATCCGCTTCTTCTTTAACTTAATTTATCTCAGAATAGACAGGACATTTATTAGTCATTATCTTGCATGTCTTTAAGGTCTATTAGGGCTCCTGTGAGCTACATTTAGAGTCTGTTCTACTGAATGCTTAAGTTTAAATCTAGTTTGCAAACTTAAGAGAGCAAATTATATTTAATTGCAATTAATTTTTTATCTTGTTGAGTCTGGACACAGTTAAATCTATTTTCAGTCATATATCTTATGTAATTCTCATCTTAAATTCAGCCAAGAGCCTAGCTATTAAACCCAAGTTAATTTCAGCATTGCTTATAATTATCACATTATTTGAAGGCCATTGATTGTAACATAAATGAGTTTGACAGTAGTGGTTATTTGGCATTTTTTGCAGAGATTTCTCTAAGAATTCTTCCTCTGGTTATAATTTCTAGTGAATTTAATTTTTGTGAATTTCTTTGATGTGATTGCAGGGAATATGTATCGGAGAGGGGCCAGGAGATGGAGAAAGCTCTACAGAGTCAATGGACATCTTTTCCAGCCAAAACGATTCAACAGAGTCAGTTATTTGTCTGTACATTTTACTGTAGTAAATATTATTCAATAAAATTTGTGTGTGAATTTTTAAACCATTTGCTGTTAATGATAGAACCATTACCTTTTATGCTTACAGTTTGTTTTTGCTTTATTTGCTGCAGATGAAATTTTTCTGTATTTAGCTTTCTATGATTGCAGCTATGAAAATAATTTCAGTTTACACCTCTTAGGAGTAGACTTCTTGAAGTGCAAGATTTAAAGGTTTGATTGAGGTGACTTCTTAGAAGTTTGCATTATTTGAGTTTTCTTCTAATTAATATATTAAAATTTTCAAATATAAATATTTAAATCAGTTAAGTTTGACTGGTTAGTGTTTTTGAAAGTTTCCTCGTGTTTTTCCTTGGCATTATAGAAAGCTTTCTGTGCGTTTTGTTCGGACCATATTTGGGGTCTTGGACGCCAGGGTTACAAATGTGTCGACTGCAAACTTGTCGTGCACAAGAGATGCCACAAACTGATCCGGTTCACGTGTGGCCCTGCGGTACGTTTCGCAAAGGGAATCTTGGACAAAAACCGTTTGATTTTCCGGCTGTAGTAGGCCTTACCCTGTACATCTTGGGGCTTTGAACTTTAGAACTTTTATTGGTCACTGAAATAGCATTGGCTAACAAAGCACTTTTCCTTGTCTCGTAGAGCTTATGTGCAGTTTTTAATAATGCATAATAATGTAGTAATGTTTAGGATATTAGGTTTTGTGGGAAATATTGTTAGTTTGTATTAATGCATGTACTGGTAATATGTTAATGCATGGAATTATTTTAGATCATCTTGAAATAATGGTATCACCATGAATGAAATATTTCTTTTAGCATTCACACTATCAGGTGGTGACATTATACAACATTATAACAGTGGCACCATTGAAGTTGACTGATTTAACTGAGGTTGCAATGATTTTATAGCACGAACCTCCTTGTTCCTGAAACAAGGTTTTGAATCAGTTGACCCTATCCTCAGGGATGCTCTTGACCCTAGAAATACGTAGCTTTAGCAACTGCTGATTTCCATGACCCTCTTTTTGAAACAACTTAAAACACTTATCTCTTTGTCAATTTGCAATAATCACAGCAGGAATGCTTCTGAGTGATAATCTTCAAGAGAAGCTCCATACAAATATACTCTATTACATTACAACTGTCGGTAATGAACTTGAGGAATTACCGTTTCATCAGACGTCGACTTACCCGTGGTCCTATTTTGTTTTTTGTTCATGCCGTCCCATTTGCAGATGCGTTGAAGTTAATTTTTTGCTTTTTATTCCCCTTAAATGTTGTTGATTGAATTTAGGATCCAAACGCTTCTTCGTCATCGTTCTCTAGTCATGACAATGGAAATGCAACTTTGAAAAGTGAGAACCTTAAGTCTTCTCGACTGGTGTTTATACTAGGGCCCGGCTGAATAGGTGTTTTGAACTATTCGACGAATACAAATAGTAGGGTTCACTATTCGACGAATACGAATCATGTGACCACTATTCATATTCCTTTTTGAGCAGCACTATTCGGATGAATGTGAATAGCCTATTCGTTGCAATAGTAGTAGTAGTAGTAGTAGACTTCTTTAGCGCCATTGTAGTAGTACATCTGCACCAGTCGATGGTCGCTTCAGTGAATAATCGTGTGCCAAAATTCTGTGCCAAAGCACGAATATTTGGCCCAGCCCTATTTTCAACTTATAGTAGTACATTGTTGACTTAGTATTGAATGATGAAGGTTTTATTGAACAGAGAACTCATCACAAATTTGCAACAGTGTTTTGTTTTTTAAATCTGGGTTTAAGGTAGACTTTTGAGTCTTGTAAGTATATTCAGGCTTGATGGTAGATTTGTAAGAATTAGATTTAGCTTGCTTGGATTCTAGAACTTTTCATCTCCAGACTATTCATCTCCGGATGGACTTTTCATAGCAGACTATTCATATCACGGACTATTCACCTCTGGAACTTTCATCAGCAGGACTTTTCATTTTCGGACTATTCATCTGGAGACGGATAGTCCTTGATGTGAATAGTCCACGATGAAAAGTCTGGAGATGAAGCGTTTGTGTACCGTTTGCTTTTGATTCCGAGTGGTTGAGCATAATTTTTGCAATGAAGTAATTCTTTAATGAAATTGTTGTATTTAGAACTGAATGTGAATCTTACATTGTTGCTGTTGAAATCTCTGTCAAAATATTGCTTTAATTGAATCTCTAAAGGTTCTGGTTTTACATAATTCAGAATTTTTCTGAAATTTGTAGGCCAGTTGTAATACAGTTATAATATTTTAATTTTCATTACATTTGTATTTAAATAGGTGTTGAGCAAGCCGGATATTTACTGGATAAATATTTTTAACTGAAAGAATTGCATCATCAAAATTGTTTGATATAATTTCTCTTTATGTTGCAGTATTTATGACACCCTGTAGCTTGTACTAGTTTATATACACTTCTTTAATATCAAGGCTATTTAGTACAACATAATTTTAGCATTTCATTGAACATGACAATAACTACATTTAAATGAAGTTGCCAAATGTTTATTTGATCTAATAAGTTTAACCATAGCTGAGGATTAAGCATTGCAGAATGATTATTTGGCTGCATGTTTTTCAGGTTCCAGTAAATTTGACACATCATCTGGATCTTACAGCAACTCTTTCGTATCCTGTAGTGACAAACGGGTGTGGCATTTGGATTGTTAATATTCCTGTCGTTCTAGTTTAAGCCTCTTGAGTTTGAGCAAGAGTGTCCACGTATTGTCATTTTCCATGTCTTGATTCCTGTGGTTCAGCATATCCATCGTAGCATTGGACATGAGGGTTTTTCTGGATTATTATGCATTGATGTTTCTATTTTGATTCTTGCTGTTTTTGAACTGTCACTTATGAATAGCCAAAGCGAATATTTGGCTCTGCTATGTACATCTATACAAAAACTTTTAAAAAGTCTTTCGTAATTATTAGTGATATTTGCATCGCATCGATTGCCGTTGGTTGTTACGAGGTACAGATGTCTCATTCAATTGTACGCTCCAAAATGCCGAGAGCATAGTCTAGAAATTAAAATTTCAGAACCAGAAATTGCAAATGACCTCTGATTTACTAGCCCCCAAAACTTAGTTTGACTCTCAAAAAATGAAAATATTGCAAAGTATTTTGGTTCCCAGACATTATACTGCTTTTCAGTTCTCGGGGATTTTCTTCCTTAGAATTTGTTTACAGTTTGGTGTATTTTTTCTAACTGATTTGCAGAGGACTTCTATGAAGTTCCACTTGATTTAGATTGTAATTTAGGTGAGTTTGCAGTTCTTGTCACTAATTAATATGATGCTGTTTTAGTCATCGCAGATACAACCAGTTGGAGGTGGATCGTCTGCGATCGGAATCGAGGATTTTGTTCTCCTGCGAGTTATCGGCCGCGGCAGCTACGCCAAGGTCTTCGCAGTGGAACAGAAGCGGACAAAACGGAAATATGCGATGAAGGTCATCAAGAAAGAACTGGTTGCCGATGACGACGTACGTCCGCATGCTCTGTGCTTTAAGTTGCAGTTGAAATGGAATTATGATTGGACACAAATTGTGACTTAGATGATTTGGGAATGCATTTAGAATAAATGAGATTCTGTTTATAAGACTCAATTTGATTCTCTCTCTTAATTCCCAATATGAAATGTGAGTTTGGAACCAAAGTTATTTTTATCTTATGTGAGGGATTTCATTATGATTTTGGTTGGTGTAATTTTTGTCACAGAAATTTTATTTCCATTTGTTTCCGAGTCTTTGCCACAATTTCCATGACATGTCCGTTCATTTTGTTGGCATATGTTCATTTATATGAAACTGCTAATAATGGGTTGTTGATATTTATCTGTCTTTGTGTAGAATATCGATTGGGTTCAGACTGAGAAGCACGTCTTTGAAGTTGCGTCTAATCATCCGTTCCTTGTTGGTCTACATTCCTGTTTTCAGAACGCCAGTCGGTGAGCTTCTTGATCTCACCAGCAAGTCAGTTATTAGATTATTAAGTACTGCTTTACATTGATTGAGTATACTTGATTTCTTTGCAAATGAATTTACGTACCGTATACACTTGCGCAGAGGTCAGTATTGTGTATAATTTGAGAGTTGGTTTTTTGTGTCTGAGATGCAGAGATCTGATGTGACTTATGTATTGCACAAGTCCAAAGAGTTTAAAATCTGGAGTCCATTATAGCTGACTGTTAGCTTTAATAGCATAATGGACAACCTTGTCTGTTGTCAGGCTTTAAAACAAAGTGTGAATTAGTAGGAATTTAAAGTCTGTTTCAGAATTTTATACTTGATGAGTTCCATAATATTGTTTACTTATATCTTTTGAAACTATCTGCTACTTTAAGATACCTCCTCATGGGAACTTTGTTTCATTTTGGTATCTGTTTTCATCTCAATTAAATTTGATGTGTTGGGAGTACATAACTACATATACTGTGTACGTTGTATAATGCTATATTGATGAATGTTTCTTTACTCTGTTACTTGAATTTTCAACTATTCTATGATTATGATCCAGATTTGTTGACATTATCTTGGATGGAAGTCAATGTTTCATTAGTATCTAACACTGTTTTCAATTATTCCATTTATTAAGGTTCTATTTTGCTCTGTTATTATAATGTACTCTGGTGTAGAGGAGTATGTAACCACTCTTGAGAGTTGAAATAAAGATGATTGATTGATTGATTGATTGATTGATTGATTGATTGTAGATTGTTCTTTGTGATTGAGTTGGTGACTGGAGGTGACTTGATGTTCCACATGCAGCGCCAGCGCCGTCTTCCCGAGGAGCATGCTCGATTCTACTCGGCTGAAATCACTCTGGCGCTCAGCTTCCTCCACGATAAAGGCACTTTCATTCCGGCGTTATTTTATTGTCAGATTTTCTTTTAGCGATAAGTTTTGGTTATTTTGAGGAAAATTCATCGCTGTACGTTTTGAGAAAGTCTTGTGCTTTGCGGTTTCTGAAAATTCATGTTTCCAGGAAATTTGAGTATTTAGATAGGTGGAAAACTTTGATAAGTCACAAAAGTACACTTTGCTTCAATTTTTATTTTTTTAATTATTTCATTGCTATTATTGTTTTATACACAGTTTTCAGGGCACTCTGTGCTGAAAACACCTGGGATTAGCATGGCTTTGCTTTTATTGAGCCTGTCTCTCTTTCTATTCAGTTTCATTGCTGATGTGACTTGGGGGGGTGGACTTACGTGTGTAGTTAATATTAGTTTTGCAGTTCATATTCGTTGGCCTTCATAAGTGTTTCTTTTTAAGGCTGATATGGCATTTCTTGAATTTAAAAAATTCTGTGACCATATCTCAGTTGATGTTATGGTTGCTTCAGCATTTTTGTGTGGATATATTTAAAGGCAATATTGAAACAATATATGTGTTAATCTTTAATAAGAATTTCCTAGATGGTAGTCAGTCGTGTGGCTGATTATATTTCAGGAATAATTTATCGTGATCTGAAGTTAGACAACGTGCTTTTGGATTCAGAGGGTCACGTGAAGCTGACTGATTATGGAATGTGTAAGGTGAGCGCTTGATGTGATTTGATGTGATTTGCACGGCCGATGTTGCTCAGCTCCGGTTCAACTGAGCTGTTTTGCATTCACTCGCATTTCATATTAACCGCATTTAAGCGGCAGACCCTGTTGCACGGCACTCGTGCGGTTGTAATGCTGGCACTACAACCGCACAAGTGCAGCGTGGTTGTGCCATAAGTGCAAAATCACTCTGCAGTGCGAGCAATGACTGATTTGTCAAAAGTGATATCAGTGAATGTCTGAAAACTGCTGGCCAGCAGTTTTCAGACATTCACTGATATCACTTTTGACGAATCAGTCATTGCTCGCACTGCAGAGTGATTGGTCTTTGTGATTGGTCTTTGCGCTTCATTCGTCATTCCTTTCTTTAGCGTGTAAATGCTTTGTTTGAAATTGAATGATTTCTTTCGGCTGCATGGAATATGATGGAATCATTTCGAATAGAAAAGTATATTTCATACAAAATGATTCAGCCATTTTCAGTGACATATCAGGCTAAGTGGTGACCAGTTTCTAATGAAGGGTGTTGAGACTTGATGGTGTAAACCCTGCAGAATTGCTAGATTTTCAACCTTTTTCGTTGTAATTATATTTAAAATTACATGTTTTGATAGAATCTTCTGACTTATTACAAAGTATTTTGTCCTTCTTCAACCGTTTTTACCTCGGTGGAGCGTCGTAAGCTTTCGTACGTAGTTCACTGTTTTAGAAATTACTGTATCAGAAATAAATTAGTATATTAAGAGGCAAAACTGTGATACCAGCCGGGGGTGTTGTGATCACGCTTGGGTGGTTTATGCTAAATCCAGGAAGGTTTGAGACGCGGTCGGATGGCAAGGACGTTCTGCGGAACACCGGGCTACTTAGCGCCGGAAATGCTTTGCTACAGAGACTATGGTACGACCAGCAAGCTTAGCACATGTTCCGCCTGCTGCTGCTGTTCGGTCGTTTGCTTTTCTTCTGCCCTCTGTTGTTTTCTTTCTCTTCAATTGCGCTTTTTATCAGTTTTTCTCTCGGTATTTGAAAGGTGGTGGATGTGTGTAAATTTAATTTTGCTTTACTTTTGTTTTTTTACATCTTAATAAATATTAAGTTATGAGTGGATTAATTATCGGTTGTCTTTGTTGGAGACTTCTGTGATGTTTTCTTGCTTTTTCATTTTGCTTTTGAGGGTGAATGGTGTTGCAGTGATGCTTCGGTAATATTTTCGTTTTCTGAGGGATTTCAAGTGATTGTTTAACTGTTTGATGACTATTTGATATTGAATGGGGATTATGAACTGTAGGGCTTTTGCTAGGGGAATGCAACATTATGAACAGTGATATTAAGTGGGCGAAACTGTGTTGTGTAATTGTAACTGATTGTCTGATCACTGGTCTTACATTACAATTGACTTTAAGGAATTCAATCTGTATTTGCTGTATTTATTTCAGTTTTTTTTCTGCCTTAAACCTTTTTCAGTTTATTCTTTGGCCTTGTTCTTATAATCTGAGGTCTAAGAAATCTGAGAACATTGCCCCTTGGTTACTAGGATGTGTACCTTGGACACAACTCTGTGGTTCTGTTTGAATAAATACAATACATAGATTAAGTCTAAGGAATTTTTCCATGTCATAATGTCGCATGTTTTTTCAATTTGAGGTGACAGTGGCAGCATGTTCATTGCTAATGGCAACACAGCCATCTCCTGTAATCTCATTGATTTTTACCGGTAAACAATGACTGGAAATCATGGTTGAGGGCTGACATTATTAGCCAGGAATCCCAAGATTCACGTCAGCAAAAAGAAAACTGATGCATCATTGTCTCGACTCTCCTTCCACGGATCTGGGTTATGCATTTGTGGGCTGTTGTGTTTTGTGGTCAACATGTTCATCCGACTGGATATTCATTCTGCGCAAAGTGTTTCTTAACCCCTTAACCGTGTATTTAACTGTAACTCAATGTAAAATGGACAGATATATCCGGGATCCCCAGTTAAGGGGTTAAAGATCTGTTTCCGTTATTTACGTGTGAGTTGGATTTTTGTGAAGCATGGACATTGAAGCGTTTTCTTGATTTAGTTTCTTTTCGTCTGTTTCTCTTGCCTTCAGTGAAAGTGCTGTGCTTTTGTAGGAGGGCTTAAGGCTTGGTGAAACCACAAGCACCTTCTGTGGCACTCCCAATTACATTGCACCAGAGATCTTAAGAGGAGATGACTATGGTAGGAACTCCATATCCATTGTACTTTTGTATTTTGTGCAGACCTCGGCTTTCATCACTACGTTAATGGATTGAAACAGAACGTGCATGTTACATATTAAAAATATCTTGGTAGAGTGTGATGTGTTCTTTTTTCTCTTGGTAACTTTTATCCACAGAATTTGGCTTTAGTGTTTACGATCGAGATTTTCATCCAATTGCTGTTACTTTCTGGTGATTTGTTTATGCACTTGTGATTGAGATTGGTTATGATATTAACCATATTTTACTGTAGCATTGGAATGATGACCTTGTATTCGCTTGGAAATTGGATCATTCTAGTCTTTATATTCTTTTTTTATCTGTTATTACAGGCATAGATGGCTTTAGCACTTTGTTCCGATACATTTTCGTCTTGTGTCCTTCCGTTTTGCACGCGGTCATTTGGTTTTGTCTATTCTGTTTCCAAGTGAAATGGTTTCTGACGCTTGTTTGTGCTTTTTTCAGACTTTGGTGTTGACTGGTGGGCGTTGGGTGTTCTTCTCTTTGAGATGTTGGTTGGCAGATCGCCGTTTGACATCGTCGGACAAACGGATAATCCTGATCAGAATTCGGAAGATTTCCTTTTCCAAGGTCCGTCTTTTCTGTCATAATTATAACACGATCGGTGGGAGGGTGCAGTGGAGTAGCGGTAGGATTCTTGCAGTGCAATTGGAGGGTAGTGGGTTTGAATCTGACCCTAGACACTGTGTAGTGACTTTGGGCAAATTGTTCGCCCCCTGACTTGCTCAGAACTTAGAATCTTCACCCTGTGAATGACTTAGTGTGTGCTAACAACCCTGTACTATAATAATAATGGTAATCTGTTGAATTGTGTGGACTGCATTACAGCTAATTAGTCATTTTCAACTTAATAATCAATTCAGTTTGATTTTTTCTGGTTTTAAGTGGGTTACCTTGATATCTGTTGTCTGGGGCTTTCTTCTGGAGTGTTTTGAAGAGCGGTTACACATTTAGTCAGATAATATTTGTATTGGTGGGCTGTACTAAGTGCTGTGCATTGCACATGTGTTATCTTAACCCCTTTATCATGCATTTAAGTGTAACTCAATGTAAAATGGACGGATATATTTGTGGTCCCCGGTAAAGGGGTTAATCTTAATATGTCTTATAGAAATATTTTGGCATTGGTGTCGTTTCTGTTTTAGTTATTTTGGAAAAGCCAATTCGTGTCCCACGTTCGCTGTCCGTCAAGGCAGCAAGCATTCTTAAAGGATTTCTCAACAAGGTATTCACTTGAAGTCCAGATGCAGGGTTGTACACTGTACAGTCAAACCTGTTTAATGCTTTGCTGCTTTGTGTGCTGTTTGAACTCGGTGACATTAAACTGATTTGACGTTAATCGGAATGCAGTTGTTGACTGGTGGTCACAAATTATGAATGTAACTGTACTGTAAAGAGGTTCGACTCTGGTTGATATCCGATGCATATTTTGGAATTGCACACACATGTTTTGACTAATTTTTATTTAAGCCGCTTTAAAAGTTTTCACCAGAATCATGTTAAACAGAATAAAGGATACAGTGGATGAAGAAACTCTCGGGGAAAACCAGTGTGGATTCAGGAAGGGAAGAGAATGTTCTGACCAAATCTTCATCCTTCGACAACTCATTAAGAACGAAACTAGAATTTAATGAAGATTTGGCCATGTGCTTCATCAATTTTCCCAAGCTTTTGACTCTATATGAAGACAAGTGGTGTGGAAACTTCTGGGGAAATATGGCATTCATGCCAAAATAATAAGGCTAATTGAAAATTTATATAGCACAGTTTTAGCATGTATCAGAATTGATGGAGAAGAAACTGAGTGGTTCAAAATTAAAACAGGATTTAGATAAGGATGTATTCTATCACCAATACTCTTCAACATTATATTAGATTACATCATGAGACGGATTGAAAACACGAATGGGTTGGAAACATCTCTAAAGCCAGGAAACATAGATGATGCAGAATATGCTGATGATACGATACATGTCTAGTAGCAGAATGCCTCTCAAGAACTGTAGAATTAACAGTGACACTACCGTATATACTCGCGTATAAGTCGATCTCACAGATAAGTCGACCCCCAGTTTTAGGCCAAAATTTAAGAAATTTGCTATGACCCGCGTATAAGTCGACTTGGAAAATTTAGAGATTTACATGTTTTTTAAATGCATAATTGTGCCAGGTCAACATTGAAATCGGGCCAACACCGAGTCCAAGTGCTTGAAGGTCGGCTGCGGAAGTGCTATACACACAGATAATCAGTCAGTATGGACCCCCACAAACAATTCTAAGTGACCGTGTAACCAACTTTTTGAGTAACATCGTAGCCGACCTCAAGCCAATGGGGCCGTAGAAAGAGTCAACAGACATCTCTGCCAGTCACTACACATTTTCATCGAAGGAAGCAACAACGCCGACGACAATAGAATACCTCCGCTGCATAGCCTAACGTTGCAATGCGTTATGCATGGCGTTTCTTTCCCAAAATTCTTTGAAAAATTGCATTGACTCGCAGATAAGTCGACTCTGCATTTTTTAGTGAATTTTTATGCATAAATTTCTCGACTTATACGCGAGTATATACGGTAATTAATAATGGAAAGCAGAAAATCTGGATTAAAAGTAAACACTAATAAAACACAAATAATTCCAATTACAAAGGAAGTTGGAGAATGGAGAATTTACACACTCAACGAAAAATATATTGAAATGGCAAAGAATTTTGTTTACTTGGGAAGTGAATTGGAATCAGAGGGCGGTTTAGATTTGGAGATTAAAAGAAGAATAGCAATAGCACAGGATCTACATTTAACAGGCTACATACCAAAATTGTCAAAAGACATGACATTGGGATGAAAACAAAACTAAGAATTCTCAACACTTGTGTAATACCAATGCTAGTATGTGGGAGTGAATCTTGGACCATAAAAAAGAATTGAAGGAAAAAAATATTGAAGAAGTTAGAGAGAGAACACTGCAACCGAGCATCATGGAAGTCATCAGAAAGAGAAGAATGAAATGGACTGGACACATACTCAGAATGGAAGAAATAAAAAACACAAAACGAATTTTCAACTACAAATTAGAGGGGAGAAGATCTAAAGAAAGACTGAAAAGACGATGGAATGGAAGAGAACCTGAACATGGCAGGACTGAATTTCAATGGAAAAACTGACGGAAGACACCGAATGACTTTGGAAGAAATAGCAAAGGACAGAGAACTTTGGAGAGATGTCATGGAGAAGTTGATAGCTGGACTGGAGAACGAAGACCTGACCTGACCTGTTTCTTCTGGTGATCGCTTTGGCCAGAAAATTGTTGACCTGAGAGGAACAGTGCAGCAAATCTCTGTGTTATTTGTTACACTCTGTGGCTTGAACTTATTTGATCCAAGTGAGAAATTCTATTCAGATTGGAAACGGGTAAAGTTCATTATATATCATTATATCTGTTGGCTTAATGGTGCTATGCATTTTTGATGCATTGCAACTCAGCTGTTTTGGTGATAAAATTCAGCTTTTGTAGACCTCGGCTGAGAATGTTACAGTGAAATTTAACCCCTTAACCGTGTATTTAACTGTAACTCAATGTAAAATGGACAGATATATCCGAGATCCCCAGTTAAGGGGTTAAGTTAATTTCAACTGAATGTGTTGTCTTGAGACAGATCGTATTTTCTGTAGACTTTTTCAAATGATGATTTTCATTGAGCTTAGTGCTCTGTTTTGCCGTGTTTAGTTGTAACGTCAGATTTGCTTTTGCTTTGTGATCGATCTTAAGAATCCGGCAGAAAGACTTGGCAGCAACGTCAGTCTGAGAGTCGTGGAGATCCAATCGCATCCGTTCTTTAAGACCGTTGATTGGGAGCAGCTGTACGCCAAACAGATTGCTCCTCCATACAAGCCACTCATGAAATCCGACTCTGACCTCGACCATTTCGACCCGACCTTCACCGCAGAGCCCGTCCAACTGACCCCGGACGACATGTTAGCTTTCGTAATTAATTCTGCATCTGTGCATTTGCTGTTTTTGTTAACATAATTGTTATTTGAATTTGCATCTGACTTGGTCATTGCTGTTAGAAATTGTCGTTTAGATTACTTGCATTTGGCTTTTAGGTTTTGAGTTCTGACTTCTTTCTCTGTTGCAAGTTTGCATATTCATGTAATATTGTGTATGTAATGTAACGGAATGTTTGTATAGCGCCTCTTATGAAGAATCACTCAAAAGCAATCTCGCTGTGTTTACTGCAGATTGACAAATAGAGAAGAGTTTTAAGTTGTTTCAAAAGGCAGGCCGTAGAATTAGGAGTTGCTAAGCCAAACATACTGGGATCAGCGGGGTTACTGGTTGTTATATTCTAGGTGATTGATAGTGCACTATTAGGAGGACTTGGCATAAATTAATAACTGGGGTGTAATGTGTAGTTCTGATGGTGAATTGAAGCCAGAATTATTGTGGAGACGAATGCATTTCCATTTACCAAGAGTAAGTCTTGTACATGGCCATTGGGGTCATGTGACTAGGTATTTCAGACTGCCAGAGCCAGATAGATGATGATGATGTGATACGTAAGAAGGAATAATCACTAACTATTGTTACCATGACTAAACTGCACTGGTAATGTAATGTAATTAGGCATTTTATACATGACCACTTGAAGAAGGTTTCCCAGTGAATGTAAGACCCTGCTTCCTAAAAGCCTGTTATAGTACCATAAAATACATTTGTCAGTATGCAATTTTTAAAATGTCTTAGTTTAATTTCATGATATTTTCAGAGAAATTGAGTATCCATTTTCATTATTTATTTATATCTTTATCGTTGTATTCTTTCTTTTTTGCTCTAAAGGAAAATCATTTCAAAGATCGATCAGTCAGAGTTTGAAGGGTTTGAGTACATCAACCCACTTCTGATGTCACAAGAAGACTGTGTCTGAGATAAAAGCAGCTGCTTATGGCCAAAGAACAGACTATGAGACAAAGTGCACGGCGTACGATAAGATTTTACCAACAGCAGAAACAGCCGGCTGCTTTTAGACTCTCTAACTATTTAGTAACTATTATTATTATTATTATTATTATTATTATTATTATTATTATTATTATTGTGTGGTTTTAATGTGTCTTTAGTATTGAATAATGTATGTTAAAACTGCATTTTGTCTTTTGCAATGGAATCTGTGTTCTATTTTTTTATATTCTGCTTTACTTAATTTAAATATTATGTATTTGTATTTGTAAAGAGATTTTATAGCAGTTTTGCTGTTTTTTATTAGCTGATTATAATTAGCTGCATCATCATAACTGCTGCATGAAGTGAAACTCAATGTCTTGCTTGTATTTTTGGATTTGTCATATATATATATATATATATATATATATATATATATATATATATATATATATATATATATATCCTCATGTATTTATGTTATATAATTGTAGTTAATATTGCTTATGGTGCTACATGTATCAGGATTGGGTTGAAACAGCCATGTATGAGGCTGCATGAAAATGAAATGTTACTATAAATAAGCTATTGGTGTTATATATGCACAGATCTGGTCTATGTTAGTATTTGTATCTTAGTGCTACAATGCATTTGCAGATAACAGATAAATTGGTTTTAATATTGGAAATGTGCCGAGTAAATTCACTTTTTTCTGTTGTTTTTACTGGGTTTGACTTTTAGAAAATAGAAGAGACAGTCGTTTCAATTGGTCAGATATGACTTTTTCCATGTAATTTCACAGGATCATCTGATAAACTCATTTATAAAGGGAGATTTTCTATTGCTTTGTGAATCTCGTAATTAATTTTACTGCTGAAGGTTTGAAAGTTTTCTTTTCGTAAAAATTATGTATTTGGAAATTCAGCTTTTGTTTCATTGATTTTTCCGATTAAGATTTTTATGTGTCGCTAAAATACCAAAAGTAATAAATGAAAACTGAAAGTGTTAAGACATCGGTTCTCATCCAGGTGAGGAGCTCTTGGACGGCCTTTGCCATTCATCAAATTGGTTATTGATTAATTGATGGCCCTATGTTGGTGATTTTGGAAATTTGGTCAGTTATTTGTTTTTTTATTGTGGATATTCACTTGAGTGGCCTTCGTGGCTTAAGACCCACATCTACAATAATTGGCGCTGTTCTTTAATACTTCTATTAATAGATCTGATGAGGCCCGTAAGGGAACACAGAATGTGGGGTTTTAAATATAAACGAATCTTTACAAGTTTCTTTTGCTTTGAAACTGTATAAAGGGCTCATCCATATAGTACGCATGCAAAAAAGGTATATTTTCAACCCCAAAACCCGTTGCATGCGCCGTACATACACAGAGACTCCCAGAATCCAAACCCTCCCCTCATTGCATATGTACTATATGGATGAATCCAAATTATGTGGAGTTTTAAGATACTTGTGTACCTTATATTATTTGTGCTGTAAGGCAACATTCTGTCCACAACATTCTTCAATATCATCACACCATTCCTTGTGTGGTCTTCCTCTCTTATTGGCATCCTCCATTATTCCAAACACATCTTTCTGTTGTCGTTCAGATTTTAAAGTTGACTAAAAAGTCTTTTGAAAATTTTCCTACATTTATATTAATTATTTAAGTATGTGTCTCGTGGAGTGCATTTTCTCTAGCTTAAAAAAAAGAATAGTTTAGAAATTGGCACAAAATGGAGAACCACGAAATTGAGCACTGAAGCCACCTGGCGATTGACGTGAAAAGAACATTAACCGTACAACTTGAAGACCTTAATAGTTAATACAGTGATACTGTGTTTGTAAAGGCTCTTTGGATGTAGAAGCGGTCGGGGCAGAGAATTCCCTATACCCCCTGGTTTGTGACAGACACCCCTGCCCGCCGTAAACCCCTTCGTAGGGGTGGCGTTGACTATCACCAAAACAGATTCATGTTAAAACTATTCTGGCATTTGAAATTGTAAAGGGGACAATTATTCTCTGGAAATTGAAACTTGAACCACTATAACTGACTCCACAAAAATTGACCGTATGAGAACGGAAGACTTGCATTTTTCTTTTTCTGGGGCCAAGAATCGAGCCCCCGCCACCTCTCCCGTCCAATTCTTTTCCATCCTGGGTCCAAGGAGTCTAGATCAGTGTTTCTCGAAGTGGGGCGATATCGCGCGATGTAAACGGCTTGGGGGCGAAAAGAGGAAAATGGGCGATTGGGTTGGGGTAGGGTGCGATTTGAAGGGGGATTTCCTTCCTCCCCCACTGCCCAACTGCATCCCCCCTACTGCTACATCCCCACTGCTACACTTCCCCAGCAACTACATCCCCCCCCCCCCCAAGCTCGACATATTCCCACCCACTGCTCCAGGTCACAAATCGCACCCTGGTGGGGGCGATTATAGGGACAAGGGGCGATAACTTGCAAATGGGCGATAGGGGAGAGATTAGGGGCAGGGGCGAATTTCATTAGGTCGGCGGCGCTAAAAGGCGGCATTGTTGATTTATTTGTGATAAATACCTACAGTATATGCCTCAAACAATGTGCTATTTAAGGACGAAACTGAATCGCATCAATCGCCGTTGAAGACCAGAGACGACCAGATAAGGCCGCAGCAGATGCGGCGACATCCCCTACCGATACCTGTAGCCTACATATTAAACAGGGCTTCAATAAGCCCACTCACGGCGCAGCGGCCATAAGACCCTATGACCTATGGCCTATGACCAATGTTTGTAAAGCTCTATAGATGGGCCAAACCATAGACTACTAAATGAAAAATCATTTATGAGTCCATGGTCAAACTGTCCTAAAAAATGTTTCTGAGGTGATTGGTTATTTCAACCAGAAGAAAGCGTTTTGTCTAAAATTCCTCTGCCATAGAAACGGTCATTTGAATTTACGGTTTTGCGCCATTTTATAAAGTAATTCGTGTTTGAAGTCTGAATAGAGACCTATTCGGCGAGTATAGTTTTGCTGTATTAGAGTGAGTGATTCGTGAAACGTGATCTACCAGCAAAAGGAGGTAAAATATGTGTTAATACGCAAAAATTAAATCATTAATGATGTTAAGAATTAACTTTTGTTAACAGTGGCGTCAATCCCGTGAGGGTCCTTGGGTCCGGATCCCTCCAGGGTGCGATTTGTGACCTGGAGCAGTGGGGGGATATTTCGAGCTTGGGGGATGTAGTTGTTGGGGAAGTGTAGCAGTGGGAGGGATGTAGTGGTGGGGGATGTAGCAGTAGGGGGATGCAGTTGGGCAGTGGGGGGAATCCCCTCTTCCCCTACAAATCGCGCCATGGACCCCTCACAAAAATGTGATAATGAGGGTGTAATTAGTTAACTAGTTGCCCATCACTGCAGCTTAGCACAAGCTGGCACAACAACAGGTTGTCCCTCAACAAACAAATGATTACAGGACGTAAACATGAGTAAAACATTTGTACATCAATTTTGAATTTATATTTAAAATAAACCTTGATGACACGTGTTTATGCGGTTGGCAACGAACGAACGAGTCACTATTGCCTTCTATTGGGTCCCTTTGACTTTTTTTTTTTGGGGTGGGGGGCAGCGAATAAGCATCTTGATCTCCTTGTCCGGGTCTATCTATCTATCTATCTATCTATCTATCTATCTATCTATCTATCTATCTATCTATCTATCTATCTATCTATCTATCTATCTATCTGTGTGTGTGTGAGAGAGAGAGAGAGAGAGAGAGAGAGAGAGAGAGAGAGAGAGAGGAAGTGAATAAGCAATGTATGTCGTCTCTCTTTAATTCAACACACACACTCGATGTTTGTTGGTCGAAGAACCTAATTAGGAAAAGGAAACTGGAGAAGAGGAAAATAGCGCCGTCTTAAAAACCATTGAAAATGAATAAAAAAATCGAACATAGGACGACGCGTCAGCAACACAGACTCAGGCGGCCGCCGATGGATTTAGAAAGCACCGAACACCAGACAACCTCCGATTGGTTAAAGATGATCAGCATTTCCATCAGCAGGGGCGTCCCTAGAGGGAATTCGGTGCCCATGACAGGGGGGTTAGAAAATTTATTAAGTAGGCTAACAAATCTTTAACAAATCATGACATGGCATTGACATAAGATTTAAACTACAGATGCAGTTGTCTTGCTTTTACTGATGCGAACTGGTCTATGACGTGTCCCTCAAAGTCAGTTTTCGCAGTTTCTTCTCTTCCTACGCTGAGTAGAGAACAAGAGCACAAGAGTTTGTGACGCCCCTTCAAGTGACGCTCAGAGGGGCATCTGCCCTGCCTGCCATGTCCTAGGTACGCCAATGATTTCCAAGACTAGAAGTAACTTGGGACAAGACTAGCGGTGGATCCACCCCACGATCGGCCCTCCAGTCGGCCTATAAGCCTAATTATGACCGTCTGAAACAGTGAACGAAATTAAGATAATTTGATGCAAAAGGCTCCCACAAAAAGTGCCTCCCAATGCCTCTCCTCTGTTGCTCCCATCTGACTATGGAGATGGAATGCACGGTCCACGGTGCCTCCTACAATCAGCTACAATCAGTGGAGTCTATGATGGTACCTGGAGAGCAGCATTTGGCCTTGGGAGCCGCCTTTGGCCTTGAGAGCCGCCTTTAGATAGACAGCATTGGGGGCATTCTTTATCCTTGAGAGCGGCATTTGACATTGAAATTAGCCGTTGGCCTTGAGAGCAGCCGTTGGCCTTGACTCTCCTAGAGAGCCTTGACACTGCCCTATTCTTTCGTCTCCTTTCGTCGTCTGAATGGTATCTGGTATCCATTTCGTCGAGAACCAATCATCGTAGAGCATTTGTACTGACTGAGTACCGTTAACAATCTTCGACAGTACTTTAACATAAAGTACTTTAACATAAAGTACTTTAACATAAAGGATAAACTCCGAGACAATTATGACCGCGAGGTTTACGCTTCCATAAATTATAGTTTAATGTGAAGTAGTAAAACAACACCAAGTTAATGGTTTGGGTTAAGAAATAGGTTCAAAGTTCGAGTTTAATGCGCGATGAAAAGGAGCGTTTGACAAATTAAAACTGACAATTAATGAGCCAAAGCATATTTTAATATATTGTCCTCGTCCTCTGTGCTTGCAATGGGATCGATCTCCAAGTGCGTACAATTGGGTCGAATATACTAAAGCAGTGTTAGCGGTCCAATTATATTCTACACGAGCGCACATGTGAGCGCTCTCTCTATTAGAGCGCTCTCTCTTCTTACGTGCGTCGCGTCTGTTTGAAGTGAATAATTCTCGTGCGACGGATTTTCTCTGTGTTGCGTTTTTAGTGGATCACTCGAAAAATAATTACTTTTTTGCTGAGAAGAAGAAGGAGTTCAGAGTGAACGGCTGGGGTCGCGATCTACAGACACACACACATGCACCGATCCTGAGGGTAATATTAACGTCTGCGAACAGAAGAACAGCTCTGGAATAGCGTTCCTTACTCTGTCCGGTCGCTACAGTGTGTGTCCTCTGAAAGCATGACTTCCCTCTTGAATGAATCGCCTCCAGATGGTTCTTCGCGCAGGTGAGTTGTGTTAGGCCTAATACGATATAGGCCTGACTATGACTGGATTTTGGTGATTCAGTAGGATTTCTACAGTGCTGAAAACCACCATCGCCGCTCTCCTATAGGCCTACAGCTCTTTATTCCAACTTCCATTAATCCGCTTCATCTTTCATCTTTGAATCTACAAGAAATAGACGCCATTCGCAGTATGCACTGTCACGCAGACACACACATCAGACTTAAGTTCTTCATAATTTCGTACTTACTATTATCACTACGTATAAATCAAACTAAATGCCTAATCCAATATCCCATTGTACTTGAGTTAATACTAAGTACTCTCACTAACAACAGACGCCGTCTTATCGTCTAATTCGTTCCATATTTCTCTGGCGTTAAGGAAAGAGCTGAAGTTTTTTTTTTGGAAGATTTTAAGACCGGTAAACAGGCGGAAGATGTCGGCGGGTTCTGCGATAAAAGACCTCAGTTGGAGGAAGGCGAGGAGAGGGGAGGGGAGGAGGGAGGGGAATCGATTGGCAAATTGTAAGTTCCGAGAGTGCGTGTGAAGTGTGTCTTAGAGAAGAGAGTCGGAGGCAGGCAGTTGTTGCGCGCAGTGGCGTAGCCAGGATTTCTCGAAGGGGGTTATGGTTCCCATGATTTCCAACTTTGCAAAATCCTGATAAACAATAAAATGGTCGTCAACTACAGTACTGTATTCTTTAGCCTTTGAATAAGTGAATTAAATAGGCATCACAATATTAATAATAATAATAATAATAATAATAATAATAATAATAATAATAATAATAATAATAATAATAATAATAATAATAATAATAATACCATAATAAGTATGTTTAATAAAATTAGTGAAATTAAATTCTTAACTGAAACATTAAATAGTAGTATAATTGCCTTAACAGAAACCTGGCTACAAAATGAACTTACAAATCTCGTAACATTGCCTGGATATAATTTTGAACACAAATCGAGGAGTAACTCAAATAAAGGAGGGGGAGTTGGTTTTTTGATTCAAAATTCAATTAATTATGAATTGCTAGACTTGGAAACTCCTGAATTTGGCTCTTTTGAATACTTGGCAATAAAAGTACAATTAGATAAAATTAAAAATATCTCAATGATATGCATATATAAACCACCTGGAACTGTATTGGAAAAATTTAATGCTGAACTTGAATCACTAATAAACAATAAAGCTCTTAATAAAAATGTCATTCTAATGGGAGATTTCAACACTAATTTACTCAAAGTTGGAAATCATGAACCGACTGCTGAATTTAATAATATGATGATAGCAAATAAATTTATACCCATGATAAATAAGCCCACTAGAATAACGCCTTTTAGTGAAACTCTTATAGATAATTTCTTTATAAATTTCTATTTAGGCAAGGTGAAATCATCTATTTTTCAATACCCTATATCCGATCATTTTCCAATAATTTTATCTTTTGACTTAAAACCTGATAGGAAATTACCTATATCAACTCCAAATTATCGAAAAATTGACTCTACCAATAAAAGTTACTTTCTAGAAAAAATTAAAATGGCTGATTGGAGCAAAGTTAAGCAAGCCTGTATAGAAAATAAACCTGACCATGCTTACACTTTATTTTTAGAAATCTTTACACTTCACTATAATGAATCTTTCCCTATTATATCTATTACATCTGCTAACAAATTTAAAAAGCCCTGGATGACCTCAGCTTTACTTAAGTCAGTAAAAACTAAAACTAGTTTGTATAAACATTATTTAAAAAATCCAACTTGTGAGAATAAGAATGCTTTTAATAAATTCAATAACAAATTTAAAACAATAATGAATAAAGCTAAAAAAAGTTATTACTCCAATAAACTCTTAAACTCTAAGAATACAAACTCCAATATTTGGAAATCCATAAACAATATTTTAAATAATAAAAATAGTGTAAAAAGTGAAATTTTACTTAAACCACTGGAGAATTGTGATACTAATACAAGTCCCAGTACATATATACCTAATAGATTTAATGATTACTTTGTAAATGTTGGATCAGACATTGCATCAAAAATTCAACCAACTCTGGAAATGAAATCACCTAATGAATATCTTACAAATAATCCTAAAAATTATACTTTTCAAATTTTTCCTACTACTCCACATGAAATTAAAGATATCATTAAAAATCTTAAACATAAAAACTCTTCAGGATATGATAACATTAACCAAAATGTTGTAATTGAATGTGCAGAATTCATAGCTGAAATTCTTTCTGATATCGTAAATTCTTCTTTCCTAACAGGTATTATCCCTGATGAAATTAAAATAGCGAAAATCACTCCAATATATAAATCAGGTACAAAGTCTAGTGAATCTAATTATAGGCCAATCTCCAACTTACCTATTTTCTCAAAAATCTTTGAAAAGGCTATGTTTATCAGATTAATCAAATATTTGAATAAATATAATATGTTATCTGACTTCCAATTTGGTTTTAGACCAAATAACTCTACATATATGCCCATTTTAGACTTAATAGATGGTGTAACATCAAACTTTGAATCTCACAACCACTCAATAGGTATTTTTCTAGACTTAAAAAAATTTGATGTAATAGATCATAAAATATTACTAATAAAACTTGAATACTATGGAATTAAAGGTCTATCTCTAACTTGGTTTTCTAACTACCTAACTAACCGTAAACAATTTACTAGGGTAAACTCCCAAAATTCTGACATCAAAGACATCAAATATGGAGTACCCCAAGGATCTATATTAGGACCTCTTCTCTTCTTAATTTTTATTAATGATTTACCTAATACATCAACGCTATTTAAATTTTTATTGTTTGCTGATGACACTAACTTATTTGCTAGTCATAAAAACTTGAAAGATTTGATTGCCCTTGTCAATTCTGAACTATTAAAAATATCAAATTGGTTTAAAATAAACAAACTAGCTCTTAATCTTGAAAAAACTAATTTCATACATTTCCATCTAAAATCTCATTCGTACAATCTTGATCCAATAAAGATAGATGGCACTACCTTAACCAAAAAATCTTCTGTAAAATTCCTAGGAGTAATAGTCGATCAGCACCTAAACTGGAAAGAACAGTCAAATGAACTTTCAAATAAAATAGCAAAAAATCTCAATATAATTAGACACATTAAAGATATGATTGACTTCTCTGCTCTTAGGCAACTCTATTTTACTCTTATTCATTCATATCTAACCTATTGCAATATAATTTGGGCAAATACTTATAAATCAACTATTAGCAAAATCCAAATTCTGCAGAATAAAGCAATAAGACTAATATTTAAAGAAAAGAATTATACTAATACAACCAATCTATTTAATAAATATAATATTTTAAAAATTGAAAATATATATAAACAGCAAACTGCCTTATTTGTATTTCAATATCTACATAACCTTTTACCCAATATTTTCTATGTAAACAAATTCTTTGATACTCTAAACATTAAATGTAAACCCAATCTCAGAAATAGTAATAATATCTATCTTCAATATGCATCTACTAATGCCAGATTATTTACTAACAAATTTTCTGGACCTAGAATTTGGAATAGCCTCCCTCCTGATCTAAAAATCTAAACCAATTAACCTCATTTAAAACTAACTTTAAAATATTTCTTTTAAAATGGCAAACCTAATTTTCTCTTGGCTAAAATTATTTAATATTGACTCAAATTCTCAATTATGATCACTAAATACCTTTATTATACATTATATGTACTAACTACATTTTATACAATCAATATGACTATATGTACTATCTGTGGTTACTTTCATCCAATAAACTAAATCACTTCCTACTTGATCCCTAAATAATTCCTAATTTCCATCATTTAAAGACTTTTATATGTCATATTATAACAAACTTTGAGGTTGGCCAATTGTACGGGATACAAATCCCTTAGGCCAATCCTTTTTTTTTCTCGCAACTGATTTCTGTACTATAAGTTTGAAACATTATTCTTTAAAGTATGTACAAGCAAATGGACATTCATATATTACATTTTAATAGTTTAATTAACTTAAGCTTGTCTTTTTTTCTTGATTTGTACTCATCAGTATGTTGAGAAAAAATAAACTTGATTGATTGATTGATTGATAATAGGCCTACGCAATAACAAAATTCTTTTGGTCGGAGAACCAAGGGGATTTAACCCCGAACAGCCCTTTGGCTACGCCACTGGTTGTGCATAGTAGTCTGCATTCGGTGCAGTTTTACCGCTGCATGTGGCTAAATGCACCGAGTAAAGAGGGAGTCGCAGACAGTATCGTTTACCTAAAGACATCTCGTAGAGGCTGTTTAGGTCTTTAGGACTTCGTGTGTAAATGGCTACAGTGTAGTAGTAGTAGTAGTAGTAGTAGTAGTAGTAGTAGTAGTAGTAGTAGTAGTAGTAGTAGTAGTAGTAGTAGTAGTAGTAGTAGTAGTAGTAGTAGTAGTAGTAGTAGTAGTAGTAGTAGTAGTAGTAGACTTCTTTAGCGCCATTGTAGTAGTACATCAGCACCAGTCATTGGTCGCTTCAGCAGTGAATAATCGTATAGTCGTGATCGTTGTCCGTGGTGAATCGATGTCGTAGAAGCTCTCTCTCGATGGAACCATGATGTCAGTTGAATTGTCGCCAGAATTCAGACAATCACTACGATGTGTTTCCAACGTATAATAATATCAGACTGAGTCTAGACTCTAGAATGTAACACTTATATTTTTAAGAGAAAGACAAAGTGCGATGAAAACAGCGACGCAGATGAATGGCCTAAGACTAGGGGGTGCAGATAAATTAAAAATTTGGGTGTAATATTTTTTTCATTGCTCCTACATGTATAGAGGAAGAAAACACGGTTCGATCGAACTCATGATCATTTCTTAGATCGGCCCGGAGGGCATTTTGAAAAGCCCACCCTCTTATTGCATTACTCGAAATATTTGTCCGACGTTTACTACAGACTAAACACATTTTCTTATTTAAAGAAGTATTTATCAGTTTTATTTGGAGAATATAATTGAAATGTTATAGTGCAATAGTTATTCAGTCAATGGCAGACACAAAAGCAGATATTGATACAGCTCTTCTGGACTCAAAACTCTTCTTAGCAATCAGAAGTTCGCGTTTTTTCCAAATTCTTCTGCTGTCAGTTCCTTGCCTTTCTTATGTGAAATTTGGAACACTGGATTATTACTGGGCACTGACAGGGAGCTATCACGACTGTATTGCACTTCCATCTTCATCCTTGCCTTCTTTACTTGGTCAGATAAGGCTTCTCGCTACAGGTACTCATCATTTTCATCACACGAGGTAAAGGGTCCACTGTAACTCTTCAACTGCTCGAGTTGTTTAAGAAGTCTTCCATCAAATTTCAAATTTTGAGCTAGCTTCTTCCCAATTTTTCTTCCAGCTACAGTGTCTTGATTTTTGACCACTCAGGTTTGATATTTTTCACTCTGTGAACTGATTGCGCATAGTCTCGGAAATCGTCGTCAAATGTATCTCGAAGCTCTGTGGTGCCTTGCATGACAATTGCTCGGCTGCTTGCCTCTAAGTTCCTGTTCTCTGCTGTTCTGTGACCGACTAAACCACACAAATTTTCCATGCCTAAGTTATGGACAGGAGCATTAGTGGCAGCATGGTAAGACAAATTTTGAACTACTATGGCTAAGGCTCAGCACAATTCCTAAGACTTACCCCACCCCAAATTCTTGGCTGACTCACCCCTTGTCTCTCATTACTAATTCTACTACTACTACTACTACTACTACTACTTCTACTACTACTACTACTACTACTACTACTACTACTACTACTACTACTACTACCACTACTACTACTACTACTACTTCTACTACTACTACTTTTACTACTACTACTATTACTACTACTACTACTACTACTACTACTGTGCTACTACTACTACTACTCAGTGTTGGAGTTGTGAAATTGAGCTGGGGGTTTGAAGACTGAAATTCAATGCATGACAGAAACTGCATGTAGCTACCAGATATGCGATTTTTGGGAGGGTTGCAAAGTTAGCGGGGGAGAGGTTCAACCCCCCCCCCACCCCCGGCAACTCAAACCCTGCTACTATTACTACTACTACTGCTATTGCTACTACTGCCACTTTTGCTACTACTACTACTGCGAATAATAGTAGTAATAACAAGTAAAATATAGGGGGGCCTACTAATATGAGGTACGACTTGTAGAGAGTAAGGTCATGGTACGTACCGTGCAATAAATCACGAAAAAGGTTGACAAGCAAAAGAAGGTCAATAGCAGAATTTTTCCATTTTACCGACTAAATTTTGCTTGAAAAGTCTGTCAAACAAAAAAGTTATTAGCACGGATTTTCCGTTTTACCTTTTAAATCATGCTCGAAAAAGGCTATTGAGGGTGGGGGGTGCATCCCCAATCATCCCATGGTGAAACCGTCCCTGGTCATCTCTATTATTATTGTTCTTTTTTATTATTTATGATTTTGCATACTGAAACAGAAAATTCCAACAATCGTGTCATTATCAGCAATTAACATATTACTATGAAAGTAAATAAACAGCAAATTCAAAATTTGACATAGGCCGATCTAAAGAACGATTATCTTACAAGTCGAAGGGTTGTTTAAGTGTCTATTGGGATGGGAGCAATCCAAAAAAATCTTACTAATGACATATAATGACTTTTACAAAATATCTGCACCCCCTACTAAGACATTCTCTCGTTTGACAAACGAGAATTGCTTTACTTTTTGCAGTCAATCATTTTAAATTGTTTGTGTGCCGAATTTTGGTATCTTGTATTTTAAATTTTGGAATAATAATAATAACAACAATTTATTATTATTATTATTATTATTATTATTATTATTATTATTATTATTATTATTATTATTATTATTATTATTATTGGATTTTTAATTGGTTTAGCAGGATTTCTCCTGTGTTGAATGATTTGAATCAGTTTGGCGTAAGAGTTGAGTGTTGGATATAATGTAATTCTTCTGGGCATTTTATCAACACATTGTTAGTTTCTTGGAGAAGCAAAAGAGAACGTTTTCTAGAACTTTTGAGGGGAAATCCAAAAGAGAGACTCATTCGAAGTCCTGGAACTGAACTATGCCAGATATTAAGATCTTACGCTCTTCCGTTGTATTTTGACAGTCTTCCTATCCTCGATGTAGAATGTCGCGTCTAAGATCTGGCAGTGTTTGTAAACTCTTAAAACCAGGATGTTGTCGACTTGAAATACAGGAAATAGCAGGAAATCTTCTGTAGTCAGGTCCCACTCTATAATACACCTGACTAGGGAATTAAGTCGGTCTCCGTCGTATGAAGAAGTAGGCCTACTCGACGTCTTCTTAGACGAACGGATGAAGCGCTCAGCGGAGAGGCAGAGGCAGGTGGTCGTGTGTCCGGGCGGAGGGAGAGGCAATTTCCCTCGGGAACTGCGTCGGCGGCTTAACGATGACGTCAGATGACTGCGACGAAAGGCGGGAGCGAAGGGAGAACGGAGGGGGAGGGGGTAACCCAGGAGGAGAGGAAGAAGGAATTAGACGAGACAGCGGACAAAGGAAAAGAGCAAACGACATTTAATTAAAGTAGGAGACAATGGAAGACGCATGACTTGAAAATGTCTGCAACAAAAACAACAACTACTACTACTGACAGCAGTGTCATCCCGAGTGCCGTCCCTTCGTTGATTCTGTGTCCGTCGATGTCACTCTTATTCCCGGTGTAAGATTTCAACGGCACCTGTTGTTTCCTGTCACTTCGGTTGCCTTTGTACGCCGCCGCCATAGACAGAGGCCTGCCTCTGCTCTCTGTTTCCATAGAAACGGGTAACGGATTCGTTCGATTCGTGTCCTCCTGCGTGTCTTCTGTTTACTCTCCGAGACCCGGAAATTGACGCAGACTTTAAGCATAAAGGGTTCCGGTCTTTCGGATGTTAGAGAATATCCTATACGCATTCGTTTCCATTCATATTCTTTCTTGTGAATATTTCTTTGACCGTCTGCCAATATGCCCACGCACAGCTAAACTCGTCACATTATGCAGATCACTTTAACTTTCCTCCTCCAAACTCTGGGAATAAAGTCCATCAATGTGCAAATATATAGCACTATACTGTACCGTGATGTAAGCTTCATGGGAGTCCGGAAGGCGGATACAAAGGGGTGCAAATGTATCCTCTGGAAAAATTGCGAAGTTATGAAAAAAATAAAATTACTTTTAAAAAGTAGCCTATAGTACTAAGTTAAGACACGAATTTATATAAGAATCCGATGGACGTGCATTCCCCTGGAAATATTTTTCATTTCTTTCGTTGCAAGACCCTATTTTGCACCCCCCTGGACAGATGTTTGCGGGCGCCCATGCATCGGATGATATGCGTAGAAAAGAGCTTAAGGGCAATTAGAGAGAACCTGACGATCGAAATAACACGGAACAGTGATTATTATTAATTGATTCATTCAAAGGCAGTGAACGTTGAAACCTGTCTGTCTTGAAATCAAACATGAATCAACCATTAATCATGAATCAATTATACATCCACACACGCTATTAATTAATTAACCAAGTAATGAATTATATATAATTGCAGTGATAAATATAGTTGGCATAGAGTGGTTCAGTAGGATCTGTCCTTTAGTATTACCACCATTGGATGCTTGAATATGCTGCCACATGCCAGGGGCATAGCCAGGATTTTGATTTGGGGGTATAATGTGATTTGGGGGTATAAATCTTTAAAAAAACCTTTGAAAATCTTAAAAAACACATTAAAAATTTTAAGGTAGTTTTTTTGGGCGGGGGGGGGGGTATATATACCCATATACCCCGTCGCTACGCCCTGCCATGTGCTAACCAGACGTCATGAAAACAATGTTTTGGGTTTATCTTCTAGATTACTTTCAGAAGATTTAAGAATTGGTCCAAATTTGAATTTTACTCGAATTAACATATCTAATCGCCGACTACGACGAAGCCTTTCTGTGTGTTAAGTCGAGCCCCTATTTCATGAACTGCGCTGCTTAATTGGGGCATAGGAATGCCTAAGCACAGTCGCTTATGTGGGGCCCCTATATTATTATTATGTGGTCTGTTCTCAGCAAATGCTTTGCGTTGTCGTTGCCTTGTGCAACGGGCGAAGATCGTCAAAGACGAATATGTTGTCTCTACACAAACATCCGATCGACGCCATTAATATTCATGGCGCGTCCGCATTCGAAAGGAGTCCATGACTCCATGATTCGGAGATCCGTCGTCCATTTAAGGGACTCGAGGAATCCATCTTCCCTTTTCCCGCGTCGCTTGCACCGTTTTCCCGCCTAACGAAATATTGGTCCGTTGTGGCTTGAGATGGCTCTATGCATGGGCGTCCACAGACATTTTTCCAGGAGGGGTAAAACGCAGTTTAACACAATGCATGCCACGGTCAGTGGCGGTTTCAACATGTTTGATGACTGGGGATGCATCCCCCCACCGGGGTTTCGGGTGACCTTTTTTGCTTGTCAACCTATTTTCCGTCTCCCAAAAGTGTGCTATCTGAATTCCGGGAAGCTGAGGTTGATGGGTGAACGTTGTATAGCTCTATATACCTCAGTGGACCGGTCTAAACGACAGGATGTCCCTCTCGACAGCCGCTAGACTGAAGTGTTGGGCTCATGTTGGCAGATAGTGCATAAAGTCCACCTCACCCACCTTCTCGTGGTGGGAGACGTTAGTAGCTGTAGTGGGATATTCAACCACTGGTTGAGTAGAGCACTGCAGTGAAACGAACGGGTGAGGATTGGCACCCAGCTGTGGGTTAAACAGTGTGGGGAAGGACACGGGAAACCACCCCACTACACAAACCATGAGAGCACTGGTCACCGCATGGAAACTCAGACCACAGAAACTGAATGAGGACAAAGCAAGAAATTACATGCCGGCTCGGTCGTCGCCCGGATCAACAAGGACCGCGATTCATGTTGGACAACCAGGACATGGACGAGAAGTTAGCTACTGGGAAAAGACAAAGACAGAAACTGCAATTTCTGGATATCAAAAAAGACATATATATAGGAACATGGAATGTAAGAACTCTGAACCAAACAGGACAATTAGATATACTAATACATCAGTTAAGAAGAATTGAATGGACAATACTGGGATTATGTGAAACAAGATGGACAGGGAATGGAGAAATAAACAAAGACGACGTCAAAATCATATACGCAGGAAGAGACGATAATAAACACCAGGAAGGAGTAGGTATTATGATCAGAAAAGAAGCAACAAAAGCTTTAATTGGATACAAGGCAATATCGGAAAGAATAATAAAAGCAAGATTTCACATAAACTACGGGAAAATGACAATCTTTCAAGTATATGCACCAGCATCAACAGCAAAAGACGAAGAACTAGAAAAATTCTATGAAATGTTACAGGACGAAATCAAACAAATACCAAGACATGACTTATTAATTATAATGGGAGATTATAATGCCAAAGTAGGGCATTCCTGGGAAAATTGGATGGGAGCAATTGGAAAATTTGGATATGGAGAAGAAAACGAAAGAGGACGAAGATTATTGAACTTCTGCCTGACATATGACTTAGCAATAAGCAACACCTTTTTCAAAGCAAGAAAAAAGAAGCATAAATACACATGGGAATCACCAGATGGTAAAGTGAAAAATATGATAGACTATATAATCATAAATAAGAAATGGAAATCAAGCATACTTGCTTGCAGGTCATTCCCCAGTGCAGATATAGGAAGCGACCACCAGCTAGTTATAGCAAAACTAAGACTGAGGTTAAAGAATAAAAAAACACCAAAGCCACAAAAGAAATTTAATATAGACAAACTCAAGGATGAATCGACTAAAGAACAATATAAGAGCAAATTGAAAGAGGAAATGGAAAAGAAAAATCTGCTAAAAGACAAAAAAGAGATAGACCAACTATGGGAAGAAATAAAAGAAATATACATTAAAACTGCTGAAGAACAAATAGGATATATAGAGAGGAACAAGAAAAAGCCATGGATAACACAAATAGTACTGCAACTGAGTGATGAAAGAAAAAACCTAAAAGCGAAGAAAGAAAAAGGGGATAAAGTAGCCAAAAAGGAATACAATAGGATAACAAAAGAAATAAAAAGAAATGTAAAGAGTGCAAAGAAAACTGGATACTTGGAAAATGCGCAGAAATAGAACGGTCAAACATACTCAACGACTCAAGGAAATTGTACCAGACGATCAAAGAATTATGTGGACAAATCCAATTGAAGACAACCACAATAACAGACAAGAATGGTAAAGTATTAGAAAACAAAAATGACATAATAACAAGATGGAAAGACTATTTTGAAGAATTATACAACACAGCAGGAAGTAACAATGAAGACACCAACATAAGGAAGGAGAACAGAGAAGAGAATGACGAAGAAGAAATAGCAAACTTTACAGAAGAGGAAATAAAAGAAGCCATAAAAAGATTGAAAGTTAGAAAATCTCCAGGAACAGATATGATAACAACAGAAATGCTACAAGCAGGAGAGGAAATTACAGTGAATATATTCCACAACCTATGCAATAAAATATTCGAAGAAGAAAAATCACCAGAGGAATGGGGAAAAGCCATAATAGTACCAATACATAAAAAAGGGGATAAAACAAACTGCAATAATTATAGAGGAATAAGCTTACTCAGTATACCAGGGAAAATATATACAAATGTGCTACAACAAAGACTCAAACACTACTCAGAAGAAATATTGACAGAGGAACAAGCAGGCTTCAGAATGGGAAGGAGTACAATTGATCAAATACATACGATCAGAAGGATAGTAGAAAAATATTGCGAAACAAATAAGAAAATATACCACAATTTCATTGACTTCAAACAAGCATTTGACAGCATACAGCATGAAGATCTATGGCAAGCACTGAAGCACTATGGTATTCCAGAGAAGCTAGTGAATCTCATAAAAACTTATACTGTAAAACAATGAGCAGAGTGAAAATTAATGGGAACTAACAGAATGGTTTGAGATAACAATTGGAACGAGACAAGGATGTGGCTTATCTCCACTGCTATTCAATATAATACTAGATGTGGTAATGCAAAAAGCAATACAAAACACAAAAGAAAGAAGATGCTGGAGTAAAAGTATATGGACAAACAATAAATAACTTAAGGTTTGCAGATGACATAGATGTGATAACAACAAAAGCAGATCACCTACAAATATTAACCAATGAAATAAGAAAGGCCGGAGAAGAAGTGGGGCTAAAAATAAATATACAGAAAACTAAAGCAATGGTCACGGGGAACAAGAAGGGGAAAGTTAATCTAAAACTAAAGGAGGAAGTAATAGAACAAGTACCAAAATTCGTATACCTAGGATCAGTACTGACAGAAGATGGCCTAAGTGAAGAAGACATAATAAGGAGAATTGGACTAGCAAGTGCAGCATTTGGAAAACTTCAGAAGATATGGAAAGACAATCAAATATCACTGAAAACAAAACTAAAGCTATATAATACACTGATCAAACCAATACTATTATATGGATCAGAATGCTGGACCATAAAGAAGAAAGACGAAAGAAGATTAATGACTGCAGAAATGAACTGGTTAAGAGGAATAGCAGGAGTCAGCAGAAGTCAAAGAATAAGAAATGAAACGATCAGAGAAAAGACAGAGCAAAAAGAAACGATACTCGAATCAATACAGAAACGAAGACTGAAATGGTTTGGCCATGTTGAAAGAATGAAGGAAGAAAGATTACCAAAGAAAGCACTATACAACTATGTTGAAGGGAAAAGAAGAAAAGGAAGACCAAGAAAAACATGGATAGAAAACTTAAAAGAGGATGCAGGAGAAATGCAAATGAACTTCATCCAATTGACCAGAGCAGCAAGAGACAGACAGAAGTGGAAGGAACTCATTCAGACCCATCGTCCAACCCAATAGGGAAAGACGGAAGGAAAGAAAGAAGAAGAAGAACCTATTTTCCGGTGAGTTTAAACAATTTAGTGAAAAATACTGCGAATGATCTTATTTTTCTTGCTTGTCGGCCTCTTTTTGGCAAGGTTTCTTAACATTTAGTGAGCAAAACACTACTAACAATTACATTTTTTCTTTCTTCTTGTTTTTCTTCTTCACTTTGCATCCCCCACCAACTTCCAATAATTTTTTTCATCCCCCCACCAAGAATTCCTGGAACCGCCACTGGCCACGGTTAATATTTTAGCAAGGTTGTCAAATTTCACTTTGAAATATTGGCAGTTGCATCTTCTATGGGGGGGAAGTGCCCCCTCTTGCCCTAATATGCGGGCGCCCATGCCCCTATGTCGGTCCAAGTGGCTGCATGGGCATAATGCTTCAGCGTAGCCTACGGCCGATGGTGGATCTCGCATAGAAATCTGGTTACATTATTAACCACTTAACTGGGGATCCCGGATATATCTGTCCATTTTACATTGAGTTACAGTTAAATACACGGTTAAGGGGTTAACTGACTCGGTTACTGTATTAATTAGCCTGTGTTCAGTTGTAAAGTACCGCAGTATACTGCGTGCCGTGTCATGCGTTATACATGTATGCTCTGTTGGATATAATAACGCAACTAGGATTTAGCGTACTAAATTTTACAGACCCACTAAGTACGTCATAACGAAGTTCAACAATTTGCTCTCCTATCCGGGTCTTTGCCAGACAAGTCCTCCATGGTAGGCTACCCACCACAGGCTACTATAGTGTTAGACCATCACAGATTCCTGTGGTTTGTGAACGTCTTCTGCTCTGTGTGAGTTTAATTGCTTAATTACAGTCATTACACGATTTCTAATCTTACACTCAACATGAGTTTGACAAGCACAAACTCCAGAGTATATCGAATGTGGGCTATTAATTGGGCTATTACTGAAGAAGTCAAGGACACTATTTACAGATTTACATTGCAACAACGATGCTCCATTTTGCAACGGCGGTTGGAGGCTCAATCTACCGTCGCTGGACTCTGATCGAGAGATCGTGGGTAGGGGCAGCAGGAGAAGTGACCGCGGTCCTGGGATTGACGTGGAGATGACAGTTTAAAAGCTGCGAACTTTAAAATCGCTGAAACTGTTTTGTCGGAAGCAGGGTTTCAAGAACAGTTTAACGGAAGAGACGTTCTTGTTCTTGTGCGTTTTAACCGAGGACACGTTATAACGAAGAGTTCAACTATAATATTAATAGCAGACTATTATAATATATAATATCTGAATATTGTATATAATAGCAGAAAATTATTATCACCTGCCTGACAATTAGCGAAGCAAGGGTTTCATTCAGGGTTACAGCGTCAGATAGTAAGACGGAGATCTGCTCTTTAATATTCAATTAATTCAATTAGACATCTGTCCTTACGCTGCGTGACGTGGCTGCCTGTGATGAGACTTCAGTTGAGTGCGTCAGTTATTCGCCTGTAAATCGCGGAGTCCGCAGAGATTTATAATTGGGTCCAATTTCGTACACACAAGATACTCGGCAACCGCCAACCGATCAGTTCGGCGCGTTAAAACGTATTTCGCAGCAATGCTAGTGCGCTTCTGTAGCGCCGGGTTAACTCAAAGAAGAAGTCCTCTGACTACTAATAGCCCATACAAGACACATTTCAGTACATTTATAATCGAAATTTTAATGTCTGTTTATGGCTGACTTCTATCCGAAGACCTGAGTGCTTAAAGGTCAGCATTACAATCACTCTGTCTGTCTTTTTGTATGTCTCTATGTACGTCTGTCTATCAGTTTGTTTGCGTTTGCTTGTCTGGCTCCGTCAACTTTTGCCAATAAGTTTATTCCGATCGCTGGCAAAAGGTGAAAGGACTTTATCCCCTTTCAATTGAATTGTCTCCAATTAATTATTCAGAACGTCGATCTCTTGCCAGCCGTTGGTCCATTCCAGTGATGGGTAATTGCCCTCTTTTATCTAATTAATTAGAATTAGAATTAGTTGAAATTTTACAATTACAATTAGAATTAGAATTAGCAAAATTTCACAACCAATTAATTAGAATTAGAATTAGATACCTTCTAATTTAATTAGAATTAGCAATTAGAAGTGCAGTGATAAAAATTGCAATGCATTTTAATGTAACGGCGAAAATTAATTTCATCCTCCGTAATCTAGATTATATCAGAATTGCATTTTGCAAGTAAAAGTGACTCAAACAAAGTATCATCTAATCGATTTTCCTATCATTAAGAGTAAATCCAGCTGCACTAAATGATCTTTCAATAGCAGCAGATGTGGCCGGTATAATATGATGCTGCAAATGTAGCTGGTATAAACAGGGAAAGTTCAATTTATGGTCCTCCCAAAAAGAAATACAGTTAGTGTTCATATTGGTTGGAGTATCTAAGTAACTTTGGAGCTCTTCAGTTTCTGTTGACGTCAGCAAAGTTTCTTCCATATATCCAAATAGATCGTTGTGGGACTTAATTTGAGGTGTGACTGATTTGTTATTGTCCATAGCAGGTGTCAAAGGTGTATTGTTTATCTGCTTTGAGACTGAATTTACTTGACGTTTAATATGTCCTTGAACAAAATATCCTTCCTCAGCACTCTCTATTCACTTGAGTTTGAATCGTGGTTCCAAAGCACTTGACTTGAGCAAGTGAGCTAATTAGGCAACTAATTGTTCTTTTCAATTACAATTAGCAAGCTATTCATTAGAATTAGAATTAGAATTAGCAATATTTTGGAACTAATTGATTAGAATTAGAATTAGACAGATAGCTAATTCATTAGCTAATTAATTAGAATTAGAAATTGAATTACCCATCACTGGTCCATTCTACTGTCCTCCTCCTCCTCCTCCTCCTCCTCCTCCTCCTCCTTCTTCTTCTTCTTCTTCTTCTACTTCTACTTCTTCTTCTTCTTCTTCTTCTTCTTCTTCTTCTTCTTCTTCTTCTTCTTCTTCTTCTTTTTTTTTCTTCTTCTTCTTCTTCTTCTTCTTCTTCTTCTTCTTCTTCTTCTTCTTCTTCTTCTTCTTCTTCTTCTTCTTCTTCTTCTTCTTCTTCTTCTTCTTCTTCTTCTTCTTCTTCTTCTTCTTCTTCTTCTTCTTCTTCTTCTTCTTCTTCTTCTTCTTCTTCTTCTTCTTCTTCTTCTTCTTCTTCTTCTTCTTCTTCTACTTCTTATTCTTCTTATTCTTCTTCTTCTACTACTACTACTACTACTACTACTACTACTACTACTACTACTACTACTACTACTACTACTACTACTACTACTACTACTAATAATAATAATAATAATAATAATAATAGTGCTTAGCCTCTTAGAGCGTCTCAGTGGGATCCGTCCTGTGTGAAAATGTTCCTATGTTTCTACTTTGACTGAAAATGCCCAAAATTGTGGGGACATAATTCTGGACAATGACCTTTGACACTGATGACGTATTAATAACGTTTTTCCGTTCGACCTTTTCCGGTTTCCCGTCCACGACACCTGTCCAAAGGTCAAGTCAAAAGGTCAGCAGCAGACGCCACCTGTTGACGTGTCTCCGGTCTCTTCGCTGTCGACGGCGATTTTAAGAAGCGAAAGGTGAAAACACTCGGATGGCGAGACAGAGAAGGTCTATCTTCGACTGGTCTCCAGTCTCTAACGCTGAAACACACTGACTTCACCTCCTCCACCTCCTCCGCCCTCAACCACACCCCCTCCCCCTCCCCTAGGCGCTGTCTACGGCGACTGGCGCCCGCCGCTCAAAGGGTCCGTCGCTCCATCGACTCGACGGTCTCCTACGAAGACAGGAGGAAGGCTTCGCGTGGAGTGGAAGATTAAGATTCAGAGGTAGCGGTCAGCATCAATCTGTCAAATAGGAAAGACTTCTCAGGTTCTAACAATTATTACGATCTGAAAGGTGGATTTTGGAAAGACGCGCTCACTCTTTAATAATAATAATAATAATAATAATAATAATAATAATAATAATAATAATAATAATAATAATAATAATAATAATAATAATAATAATAATAATAATAATAATAATAATAATAATAACTCAGTGCTATCGAATGGATTAAGCGCAGCATCGGATGACGATAAACGTGGAGCAGCATTCGTCTGCGATTAACCCTATGGACCGTAAGACTCGTATTCCGGTTTCATAGCCTATTGGTTACAGAAATCGCAGCGACCAAAGGGTTAAGAGGCCTTTAGAATGTCTGAGGTCTTTTGACCGCTTCGCATCTTCGGCGATCGTTTGACTTGGGATTTCGTCGTCATTTGAGCGCCTGGATTTGCTACCTGAGCACACCTGCGAGACGCTCCCTCCCTCCCTGCCTCCCTCCCCCACTCCGCCCCATTGGGGAGTTCCGTTCATCATCCAGAGACCGTTCATTGGGGAGTCAGTCAGCTGATGTGGTGGACAGAACGTGACAAATGGGAAAATCCGAAATGAAGAACAACAGCCCGTGTGGTGGTGGTGGTGGTGGTGGTGGTGGTGGTGGTGGTGGCGCCGGCGCTGTGAATTCAACGGGGATTCAGAGTCCGTTCGTCAAGGCTTCGTGCAACGTCATCGACCTCCCTCTCAGGTAGGCAGTCGGTCGGTCGGTCGGTCTCTCTGGGACCCTCGCCGTGGGATCGAAATCATGCTCAGCCAGGGTTTTGTTTTCGCATTCGCCCTCTTCCCCCTCCCATTAGATTGTTTTTCTCACGTTTTTTCTCTCTTCTCACGTCCATTTCTCCGTCTAAGAGACGGAGAAATGGACGTGAGAAGTCCCTTTCTTTCAGATCCTCCTCATTTTATCTTTAGTAAAGTAAAGTTTTCCATGCATGCCAGGATTCGAGCTTTGGGGCCGGTGCTGATCTCCGGTCTCTTAGGCATACAGCGACGTAGGTAGCAATCGACATTAACCTAAAGTAAGTTGGCAGCCAAACGTCTAGGCCCGCGCTTTACTTCGCAGCAAACGTTGCTCCTAAATTTGATGCTACAACCGCCCTCTAGCGAGTAAAGCTAAATCGACCTTAGGGGTTCCTACGGGAGTTGAACCCACCTTCCGCCGTAGCTGTCCAGCGTCTAACCACTTCTGCCATCTTCCCAGAATCTAATCATCCGGTGACAATCGTTCGATTTGGTTCTCATGACAACAGTGGCGTAGCCACGGGAGGGGAAGGGGGGCTTTCTATTCTGGGCGAGACAGGTCAGGTCGTGGGATTGGCGCAACACTGTTGAGAAATTTGGGTGGGTGGGTAGCATGATCGAAGAGGGCGAATGTGCGGGACGAACTTATTTTGCTCCTCTGAGACTTTTTACTCGAAAATGTCGATGTGTCCACCCTAACCCCCCTCCCCCGTCTATTCCGGAACCCTTACTATCCCCACCACGTGATAGTTCGCTCTTTGACTCACACATGAGATCACTTCAATAACTTCTAAAGCGCCACGATAATAATATCCAGGCGTCACCATAGAATAGATAATCGGTCGAAAGTGAAATCGTTGGTCAGACATGACACCTCGCGCTTAAACTTCAAGCGAATGCGTGACAATAGATGATGACACTTGGAATGACACCAATGTCTTGATGTCTTAAGTCCCTTAAGACTTAACATGCATATCCTATAGATTTCCATTGGTTAGTGTTTGTGCGGGCGTTGCAACGGTTGTCAGTTGGTTGCTCCGTTGCCTAATTGTTCTCTCGATGTTGCTCCAAGAATCGGCGTCGTCATGGCAACGTAATTTTTGATTTCGCAATTTGTCTTATTACTCGTTGACGGTTTTCTCTTTTCTCCGTCTCTGTTTCGTGCAATATAATTATTATCTTCGCTATATGTGAGTTCTTATTGAGAGCAATGTGCTTTGTCCAGTTAATTACTGAGCCTCTATTATCGCCCATCTTCCGTAACCGGAAATAATCTGGGAACGCGACTCATTACCAATATGCAGGATTTTCCCCTGGAAGCGCTTCTGAGAGATTCTTCAGAAAAGGCGCTATACAAATTTTTCCATTACATTACATTGGTTGGCGACTGGAGCGACCGTCGACTGATGCAGCGGACTTATAAAAAATGGCGCAATAGAAGTCACTCAGCGTCTGTCTTCTGTCTCAGTTGGCATTTAACGCGTATTTTCCGACATTAAGATGTTGATCCCGCGATTAACCACAAAGACGAGAAACTTTAAGTTTTCGTTTCTGTTCATAAAAGGGAATAGCTGCTTCTTAGTTTAACAAGGCTGTGTTAAAGACGCTTCAAATGTTGCACTTAACTGTCAACTGTCGCCAGTTGTCTCTTTCAGTGTTTATTCTAGCCACCTTGACATGGGGGGGGGGAGTTTTACACGTTTCGGGGACATGGTGTGTCTGCCCAAAAATCTTGACGCAACATATAGAAATTTGGGGGGATTTTTCAAACTTTGGGGGGGAATCCCCCCAAACAGGCCTAGAATAAACACTGGTCTCTTTCAAAATCGTTAACCTGCAGTGAATCAAATATGGTGTTTAAGGTTTGTCTTTTGAAGGGCAGCGGCGGCAGCAGCAGCAGCAGCAGCATCAGTACCCGACGGATGGCTTCCGCTGCCAATGACAGTTAGGCCTAACGCTTTAAGGGAAGAGAGAGGAAGGAGAGAGGTTGACGTGGTGCTCTTTTCTAAATGCACGCAATTTGTGATTTGGGATCTAAGTATAGGTACTCAGTACGAGCGGTACTTACAGTAGGCACTGATTGGAGATCGAAAGAATGCTGCTTATGTATAGATGTCCCTGGATTTTCTTACATTAATCTGGGGGCAGCATTCAACTCTAAAGGTAACAGTCGAAGGACGTTGCTTGCTATTATATATCTATTCTCTGTTGCGAACGTCTTGCACTCAGAAACGCATGCACACACATACAACCACACAGAAATATCACGTGGCTAGACATGACTGAATGAGTGAGTGAGTGAGTGAATGGAAGAGTGAATGAACTTGCTAGTCGGTCTAATTTAATGCATCCAACACTGTTTTTGCTGATTCGAAAACCGCAGAGAAGCAAACGATGGGTAACGGTGATTACCTCAGCATTGTCACGTATCATGTAATTTCCAATGACAATTGTGCAATTTATTGCATCGATGCACACTCTGTGGTCGTGCAGGAAATGCCTTTGCATGAAGAGCTGTTGCCACGACGACGACAACGGCGGCGGCGGCGTCTTATAACGCAATCGAACGCCTCCATTCGATCACAATATAGACGCCCTCCATCCAGAGCGTCTCTCTCTATAACGCGTCTCTTAATATTTGGCCGCACACTCTTCTCCTGCGAAATTTCGCCGCCAACCGCCGTCTCCTCATGGCGCCTTCTGGCTGTTGAGGGGGTGGGGGTGGGGGTGAGGGGCAGTGGTTTTTGTTTAGGTCTAATCAACTGAAGCTCTGATCTATATATACTCCGATGATTCAAGGTTTCAGGTTTTAAAAAGAGGCATTTTAATAGATGCTCAAAATATCATCTGAAAAAACGAACAATAATTAAAAGTACTTCATTCAATAGAAATTCTCTGTCTGTCTGTCTGTCTGTCTGTCTGTCTCTCTCTCAGTTTGCATTTTCAATTCTTGACAAAATCTCGCGCAGAGGGGGTTGAATAGAGCAGCAGTTATGTAGCGCTATTCTTGGACAGGAGGACTTTGCATGAGGACCGCGTTGATATGATTGTTCTCGGCGCGCAGGGCATTTGCTGCGCTGATCAGCTTCTGTGCATAAAATCGAAGACGAAGGCGGACCCCCCCTTTCCCCCTCTCCCCCCTCACTCACTCGCCAGACATCGGCTCGTCGTGTTTTGTAACTAGTTTCGATTTTTGCGGTGGCGACCACTGGGTCTATTGTGTGTCTGTGCATTCCACTGAATAGAATTGGAACACAAAGGATAATCCCAAACATGTCCCAATGGACTCCGCCTTACCCCACGACTTTAACAATCGTGAATATATGTCCAATGGAATAGGTTACACCATGTCAGATCATTAAACTCTAGAAGACAACTTTACAAATGTCTGAGAGATTTCAGTAAATCACAGAATTCTCCAGAAACTCTCTTGATTACGAGACTGACCCATTTGCTCTTTTTTCCAAAAAGTTCAAATTTTCTGCCAAAAAATTACGAACCTTCTCAGATTCTTGAAGCTTAGAATATCCGTTGACTTCTTCAGAGCCTTCGCATCCCAAAATAATGTCCGTGAAATGTGGACATGAACGTATGAACACAGTTTCCTATAGTTGTTTGCGTGATTGTCTTTTTCTGCTTGGGATTCAAATGGCTTAATTCCAACCGTTTGCCTCGTACGCTCAGTAGGCTATTTGGTCTCTAAAATCTACTCTCGTCATTAAGCTATAATTAATAGATGTGCAAAACGGTCGTTTTCGGTTAAAAACACAAGCACGACATTGTGCCTGGCGTTAGGATACTCAAGTGCATAGACGCCTAACCCCCGTCAATGAGGCGTGGAAGAACAGCTCCGTATTAATTTTCCCCCTCATAGTACGGGAGAACCCCAATGTTACAAATTATTCGGAACCAGTTGGCATTGTTTCAGTCGCCCCAGTCCCCACCGTTGGCAGACTCCCATGCACAAGCGCCCGTGGTCATTCGCCACCCCACCTCCCCTCTACCCCCATCCCGCCCTCCTACTCCGCCCAACCACTCAGACTTTTATTCGATGAAATACAAGGACACTTGTTCTCCGAATTGAAAGCGAAACGCAGGAAAAAAGAGAAACAAAGGAAAAAAATACCGTCTCCCATGACAACGAAGCGATTGATTTCACTGGAAACACAAGAACTGATGCTCGTTTATGCGCGACAACGACCGGTGGCGTAGCCAGGATTTTCCGAAGGGGGTTACAAACGATTTACCCCCAACTTCGGAAAAACTCTCGACAAGCAAAAGAGGTCGTCACTTGTTATTTCGCTTTGTTAAGTTAGTCATGTAGTTAGTGAGTTATATAGTATTTTAAAGTCTCGCTACTTTATCATGCAACTTGAATGCCAGGAGCGCCTCTGAACAGAAATATAGGAGGCGCTATACAAATGGTATACATTACATTATGTATGAGCGCGGACAGCCTATTTATCTATATTGATATCTTTGCTTCTTTTTTGCTACCATAAACACAATTTTGGCGCCCTCCACCGACAGAATAATAATAATACGCAATAAAAAATGTTGGTCGGCCAATTAGAGGGGTTCCACCCCCTGGCTACGCCCACTGACAACGAAGGGTGATGATGATGGTGATGACGACGACGACGACTATGATTACGACGACGACGACGTGGAGTGAGTGATCGACCCGTGAGAAGAGACCAGCTAATGAGGAACGATTTCCGTCGACGGAGAGAGCGACCATTCTGTCGATCGGCAGCTGCAATATGCAAGATTAAACGCTGAATATTTCAAGAGATAAGAGACAGACAGAGACAGAGAAGAGGACACGCAGTCAGGCAAACAGTTGTCTATAGATGTATTTATCGTCGTCGTCGTCGTCATCATCATCAGCAGCTGACGTAGAGTGTCGACAGTGGATATGACTTTATAATTGAGAAAGAACGCAACATTACGAATGTTTTATTTAAAAGAACATTTACCTCCGACGGAGAAGAGGCATTAGTCTAAAAACGCGTAGATTCAGGCAGGCAGACAGGCAGGCAGGCAGGCAGGCAGGCAGGCAGGCAGACAGACGAGAATTCAATTCACTAGATGTCGGTACAAATCGCAAAGCCCACGGAGAGGGGACACAAAACCAAAGGGATTATGAGACGATAAACGAACCAGAATTTGAAAGCGTTCACCGTCCGTCTGTGATTAATGAAACGCAACAGGACATTTATATAGCTCCTCTTCTGAACGAGCACTTGGCACTGCGATTTGACCACCTGACCGCTAACGGAGGGGGAGGGGAGAGGGCAACTGACCGCTCATCTTTTGGTCCTTATACTCCAAAAAACCACTTTGACTGAATTTTCGTGGAAATCCTATACGAAGTTTGATGAAGCACTTTTCATTTGAATGTTTTTCTTCTCTTTTTCTTCTCCCGTAGACCGACATTCAAGCAGTCGTGCTGGAAGAGAAGAACTGTGCTGGAAAAATCTCTCCTTCTCACCGCTCTTCTCCTCATCTTGACCGTCGTTGCGTTGATTGTAGTGGCAACATGGCCAAGAAAATCAAAAGGTAGACTTCAAATTAATGATCTGTAATTAATAGTAATAATTATTCATATTTAGCAATTAAAACACACACACATATAGTAGTGATAATAAGTCTGAAAGCCCATATGGCTTATTACATGTCCGGCTTATTATGTCACTATCTAAATGCCTAATCCATTGCTTTTCGGATTTAGTCGTCTGGAACTAAAAAGCAGGAATTGATGGCAAGTCGATCCGACTGTATTAGACACTAGACACTCGTGTATAGTATGGGACCGATATTGACAGGGAAGAATAGCTGTTGCCACCGTTGTTTTTGTCGGCGTTCGGATCATTCTTTCGCACGATGTCTTGCACATCCTCATGCTGACCATTTCGTCGCTCGAGGCACCTGTTGAGTCCGAGGAGGGCCATTCAGATCCAGAGAGGCCTTTGGCTCAGAGCCTTGTAGACCGACACTGCCATGCAGAGGGACTCGTAGCAGTGTAAGAGGCAGCAACTGATGTACAATGGACGGGCGTTCATTCACATTCAGTGGCGGCTCCAGGATTTTGCAAGTGGGGGGGGGGGTCGTTGGGGTGGCAACTTCTAATCATTGGAGCCGACCACTTGTTGATAGGTACGTCATAGTAAGTTTAGGGTCCCAACAGAGGGGTCACTAAGGGGCCAGGCATCCAATATAGGGGCACGGGCCCCCCCGACCCCCATGTGGAGCAGCCACTGCACAGTGCACATTCTATGTATTTGTTTCAGAGGACATTTGTCTGAAGGAGGAATGCGTTCGAATATGTTAGTATTATTCTTCGTTATCCTCTCTTATTTAAAACAGCGCTTCCTATCCAGACCAGTTGTGGACGATTTAGTTCTTTCAAGCTCTCTCTCTCTCTCTCTCTCTCTCTCTCTCTCTCTCTATCTCTGTCTGTCTGTCCGTCTCTCTGTCTCTCTCTGAAATTGTTCTTAAATCATTCTTCGTGATGCCTATATAGTAGTTATAGTATAAACGAAGCGTCAAAATCTAAGAGAAAAAGGGCGAATCAAAATCGATGACAAAACAGTGACAGTGCTTCTCAGTTCTCACTCAGGGCGATCCCTACTGAACCACTTTAAACCTTGTTATATTATATTATATATTATATTTAACCATAGACCAACATAGTTTCTTGTTTAAATTTCTGCCTATTGTGTCTTATTCGCGATGCTTTATTTACTAAGACATCTTCCAAAATAACAAGGACATTTATATTCAGTATTTGAATGGGAATGGGTCACTTCTTACTCACTCCCCTCCTCCTCCTCCTCCTCCTCCTCCTCCTCCTCTTCCTCCTCCTCTTCCTCCTCTTCCTCTTCTTCCTCCTCCTCCTCACTGGTCCACTTTATACATAGAAAGAGCCTCAAAGAGAGGAAGTTTCAAGCTGTCGTAAACGTATTTGACTAATTTATTTGTTATAATGAAACAGAAGTCCACCCCTCCCCCCACTCGTCTGAATCCGTAACGCCATTCCGTTTGAATTCAATTTATTGAATATTTAGTTCGTAATTCTTCTTCTTCTTCGTCAAACAGTTAAATTTCAGTTCCTGTATTTGACTGACGCTTCTGCGATTTCAAGGATCACGTGGTCACGTCCACGTTCCCTTTAGTCAATAATTCTGTGACTGTCGGAGTGTTCGCTCGGAAATCATACTGCACGACGCCTTGTGTGTGTGTCTGCGTGTGTGTGTCTGCGTGTGTGTGTCTGCGTGTGTGTGTGTTCTGTTTTCGTGTAGTTCTCTGGGCGTTTGCTTGTGATCGTGGGTCAATGGGAATCGTCTGTTGACCGCTAATTGTATTTTATGTCTGGATAATCGAAAGACGTTTGATGCACGAATTTGAATGAGCGATCGCCAGGCGTCACGAAGTGCACAGCGGAGGAGGAGGTGGAGGAGGAGGAGGAGGAGAAGGAGGAGGAGGAGGGGAGAAAAGACAGGAAATAAAGAAGACAGTTGAGAGAAAACAACTGAAAACCATTTCTCTTCGCGAACTCTTTCAAACTCCGCTGCGACAAAAGCGCTGGCAGCGTTATATGCCTAATATTGCCTTTCGTCCGTCAAACATTTCAATTAACTCTACAAAGTTAATAGTACAGAGCACATTATATAGCACCAGGTACCAGGTACATTATATAGCACCAGGTACCAGGTACATTATATAGCACCAGGTACCAGGTACATTATATAGCACCAGGTGCTCTAAAGGTATGCCCATTCCAAAATCCATCGACGAAAGACCGGGTCATTCCAGAGATCAGTCGGAGTGGGAAGCAGAGAGAGAGAGAGAGAGAGAGAGAGAGAGAGAGAGAGAGAGAGAGAGAGAGAGAGAGAGAGAGCTATGGAAGAAATTCCCCCAATGCGCTCCATTGGCTAACGTCAACTGAAGGTCTGAAACCGTAAATAATTGCAAAGCTGTGACTGGCAAACGCTTTGAATAACTTACGAGGTGAAAATGCAGCAGAACTTTTGTTTTGCCTAAGGTCTTTGAATAACAGCACTGCTAAGAGGTCAAAATCAGGGGCGGTTCCACGTTGGGATGACTGGAGATGTACCCCCCCCCCCATCGAGCTTTTTTGCTTGTCAACGTGTTCAGGGTTTTCCGGGTCCAGAACCGTTATCCTTGTGTGCAAAACAAAGTTGGTGACCTTTTTTGCTTGTCAGCCTTTTTCGGAATTTCATTGCGTCCCCCAACCAAGAATTCTTGGAACCGCCACTGGTCATTGGTCAATAGGTCAACGAATTTTGAGAGTTTCTGTTTTTGTCGAAATCTGTGCAAAGAAGACAAAGAAAGAGAAAACAAGAACAAACCTACGGTACTAGAAGACAGACAGGGAGGCAATGAATGAGATTACACAGCAAGACCATAATGGGTGAAACAAAGTGGTTCTAACAGGGATATTTTTACACCCCCTAACACTCCCAATACTCCCCTCCCCAATTTGAGGTCGAACCCCCAAAAAAAAAAAAAAAAAAAGTGACAATGGTATGCATACAAAATGCATATTAATTAGCTTCGGACACCCCTCCCCAATTTTCCGAATTCACAATCCTAGAAATATCCCTGGGTTCTAACACAAAAAACAAAGCAATCTCAGTTTTAGTATTTTAAAAACGTGACCTTTTTCTGCATCTGTCAAATGTACGTGATTTTGAACGCTGCATCTGAATCCATCGGGAGCGAGGCGTTCGCCTAATAGGCCGGTTAAAGGCCTATACTTAAGAGCGAGTACTTTCTGTGGTGTACTCTTTGCAGCCGGTCGCATACTTGAGACCATGGACTCAAGCGTCGATCCGTGCGACGACTTTTTCGAGTACGCGTGCGGTACTTGGAACCGAGCAAACGCCATTCCAGACGACAAGTCCAGCTACAACACCTTCCGAAAGCTCAGCGATGAACTCCAGGGTCAACTCAGAGGTAAAACATCACCGGACAGAAAGACAAAAAGGACAAACAGGACAGAAGGACAAACTACAGAATGTTATTCTGTCAAAATGATAAAGGACAGAAGAATAAAGGACAAAGGGCAAAAGAACAAAGGGCAGTGGAACAAAAAGGACAGAAGGACAGAGTCACAGAACTGTCAAGGACATTTATTTAGAATTCACAATTCTTAGGTTGATGTAGATAAGTAAGTAAGTCAGCATGTGGTTTGAAGAAGTTTATGACCAGCACATTAAAGCATCTAGTTCATTCGCACCTGTGACAATCTTGGATCAATGTCTGCCGCACTTGTAAAGCTTGTACTGCACGAGAACCGCTTCTTTGTCCAGGGCCAAGGCCAGGGCCAAGGCCAGGGCCAGGACCAAGGCCAGGGCCAAGGCCAGGCCAGGGCCAAGGCCAGGGCCGAATCACGCTCATAGGCGCTGTGTTATTCTGCGTTCGTAGCTCTGATCGAAGAACCGATGACGAAAAATGAAATCGACGCCAAAAGAAAAGCGAAGAATCTCTACCGATCCTGCATGAACACCAGTAAGTTAACATAATAATAATAATAATAATAATAATAATAATAATAATAATAATAATAATAATAATAATAATAATAATAATAATAATAATAATAATAATAATAATAATAATAATAATAATAAATTATACTACACAGTCTACACCTGGTGGCAGCAGAGCTTTTGGGGTCTTGGGGGGGGAGGGGGGTTGTGTATCGCTGAAAATCTTAATGGTGTAGTTTGGAATGTATAATAAAGGGAGATGTTTTGCGATTGAAGACTTCTGTTTCGTTTGAAGCGGCCATTGAGCTTCGACAGCAGCAGCCGATGATGGAGCTGCTGAGTGAGATAGGTGGTTGGCCGGTCCTGGATCGACACTGGACACCGTCCGGATTCGTCCTCGAAGAGCAGATGGCCAGACTGCGTCTGCTCAACATACGCGCTCTCGTCAACCACTGGGTCGGAGCAGACGACAAAAACTCCAGCATACACGTCATTGTGGTACAGGCAATGCGTTCACTGCATATACTGTATACGCTGCATATACATATAGGCCTAATACCATACCTCGTTGCATCGTCACTGTCGTCGTCATCATTATCAAGAACGGCGACAGCAACAACAGCAGCAACAACCATTAGTCAGAGGCGGAGCTAGGGTGTCCAGAGGCGGAGCTAGGGTGTCCAGAGGCAGAGCTAGGTGTCCAGTGCCCGGGGTCAAAGCATAGGGGCCTACTGATGTAGTGTGAAGTAACTGTTGCGTAGCGTAAATTATCGTAGTGTAAAGTAACTGTAGTGTAGCGTAAATTATCGTAGTGTAAAGTAACTTATGTAGTGTAAATTATCGTAGTGTAAAGTAATTGTAGTGTAGCGTAAATTAACGTAGTGTGAAGTAACTGTTGTGTAGCGTAAATTGTCGTAGTGTGAAGTAACTGTTGTGTAGCGTAAATTGTCGTAGTGTAAAGTAACTGTAGTGTAGCGTAAATTGTCGTAGTGTAAAGTAACTGAGATTGGTCTGCAGTTGGATCAGCCGACGCTCGGGATGCCCAGTCGCGACTACTTCCTGAAGCCAGACGCCCGGAAGACTCTGACCGTCTACAGGGAACTGGCGACGAACGTAGCAAAGGCACTCGGCGCCACAGACGACGAAGACACTCAACGACAAATCAACGACATGGTCGACTTCGAAGTCAAACTGGCTACGGTATAGTCTCTCTCTCTCTCTCTCTCTCTCTCTCTCTCTCTCTCTCTCTCTCTCTCTCTCTCTCTCTCTCTCTCTCTCTCTCTCTCTCTGTGTCTCTCAGTCAGTCTGTCTGTCTGTCTGTCTGTCTGTCTGTCTCTCTCTCTCTCTCTCTCTCTCTCTCTCTCTCTCTCTCTCTTTCTCTCTCTCTGTGTCTCTCAGTCAGTCTGTCTGTCTGTCTGTCTGTCTGTCTGTCTGTCTGTCTGTCTGTCTGTCTCTCTCTCTCTCTCTCTCTCTCTCTCTCTCTCTCTCTCTCTCTCTCTCTCTCTCTCTCTTTCTCTCTCTCTCTGTGTCTCTCAGTCAGTCTGTCTGTCTGTCTGTCTGTCTGTCTGTCTCTCTCTCTCTCTCTCTCTCTCTCTCTCTCTCTCTCTCTCTGTGTCTCTCAGTCAGTCTGTCTGTCTGTCTGTCTGTCTGTCTGTCTCTCTCTCTCTCTCTCTCTCTCTCTCTCTCTCTCTCTCTCTCTCTCTCTCTGTCTCTCTGTCTCTCTCTCTCTCTCTATCTATCTCTCTGTGTGTGTCTCTCAGTCTGTCTGTCTCTGTCTGTCTGTCTGTCCGTCTGTCTGTCTCTCTCTCTCTATCTCTGTCCCTCTCCCTCAATATCTTTTGTATGCTTTTCCATTCTCTCTTTGACACCTCAAATCCTTTAACAGGTCCACTGCTGTAAGCCATATTAACCGAAACCAGTGTTTTATCCAGGCCTGTTAGAGGGAGATTCTCACTCCAAAACACCCTCAAAATTTCCCCCTCAATATATTTTTGCATTAGACTGCGTCTCTTCTCCATCCAAATCATTTCCCCTTCCCCTCAGAGCCTGGAGTCTGGATAAAACACTGACTGAGACAGTCTTCCTTCTTTCTTCCACTAGCCTACATATAATTATCGCCGCATTTGACTTTCATTTTCATTTCAAGCGTTTTATTTTGAGTTTCACTTTTGAAGCCACTGCATGGTTGCTTATCTGCTGATATTTTACCATTTCAAACAGACAGTGATCGTTATTATAGAACAGTTTTGATTTCATGTAAAGTGATCGGTTCTCAGCATCAATCGAATGACGCTGTTTTTTGCATCTCTTCTTCTCTTATCAGATGATGATGCCGGAAGACAATAGAAGAGATACAGAAGCCATCTACAATAAGCTGAAAGTCTCCGAATTGTACAGACACACAAAGGTCAGCACGACCTGACACTTCGCCTGTTTGTGCTTTTTGATCATCTTTTCTTTTTAAGTCTAATTATTTCAACCAGGGGACGTAAGATCGATGGCAGAGTGGGTTACGTGCTGGAGCGTCAGGCTGACGGAGTGGGTTCAAGCCCCGTTAGTGCCCCTAGTGGCTTTCACACAGGCAGTAATGCCTTCTAAGTCACTTTAATTAAATCATGCTAAGTCATGCTGAGTGACCATCGATTAATTCTTAAGAGTCTTTCATGCAGTATTAAACGGCGCATATCCTATGCGGCGGCCACAAGGCTGCGAGAAACTTCACTGAGAGGAATAAACACGTAACGAACGGAGATATTCAACCGCCGGTGGCCCGCGGGTCAGATCCGGTCCGCCAGGGGCTGTGAACAGTGGCAGCTCCAGGATTTGGCAAGTGGGGGAGGGGAGGGCGTTCGGGTGACAACTTCTAAACACGGGGGCAAATTATTTGTTGCTAGGTTTGTAGCAGTAAGTATAGGGTGCCAACAGTGGGACCACTGGGGGAGGCAGGCATTCAATAAAGGGGCACGGGCCCCCGAATCAGTGTTTAATCTAGACTCCTGGACTCCGGGGGAAACTGACAAAGCCGGGGGAATTCTGCTAGGGGCCGCTGTTAGTCCATGTAGTATTCCAAAATTTCCGGGGGAAATTTGAAATTTCCGGGGGGAAAAAGGGCAATTCCCCGGAAACGGCCTAGCTTAAACACTGTCCCGGATCACCTCCCCAATGTGGGACCGCCACTGTCTGTGAAATGGCCCGCGAAGATACTGAAACGATAAATAACTTATTCTAACACTTACGAAATATTTCTAATGTCTTCTTTTTCAACTTAACTGATTTCTATTACTTTTGAACTATATTTCTAAGTATAAAGTTTTTGCATCTGGCCCAAGCAAGGCACCAATCATAAAAAATTGGCCATTTATGAAATTACTTGAATACCCCAACGTAAAGTATCTCCCGGAAGTATAGTTCTTAATAAGTATCACTATTACATTACATACATACATACATTACATATATTGCATATATGCACTACATACATACAAACATACATACATACATACCAACCAACATACATGCATTAAAACATATATTAAACACACACAAACATTACATACATACATAACATGTACATGCATGCGTTACATACATATTGTACATACATTCATACATACACTACATACTGTACATACATTGCATACCTAGATGCAGGTTTGTATCAGCGTTTTATGTTTATTTTCTCTGTTCGTATAAGGCCAGAGATAGTTTGACGTGTTGTTGTTGTTGTTGTGTTGTGTTTCAGCATTTCGATTGGTTGCTCTATCTTCGTTTCGTCTACGGAAACATGACCATCGATATAAATGACGCTGACGACGTCGTTGTCTACGCCCTCAAATACCTCTCTGACCTCGGCGACCTCCTGCACTCAACGCCCAACAAGTAGGCTACGTCCTCTGAGGCCACGCTGCAGGCCAGGGGCGGATCCCCCCCCGGGAGGGGGGGGGCAAAAGTGCACCGACCCAAACATTCTGTTTGATAGTTTCCCTTTTTTAAATAAATGGTTTCTGTGCGTCATGTTGCTACTATGTGCACTCATTGATTGACGACGAATTAGGAAATCATTGCTAGAATTTGGTCAAACAATTCATTTTCTATAGAAATCATTTAGAAAATCCTGCAGAATGCCCGGGTGACATTCGCATATCGCTGTCTATGTGATCTCGCAGTAACATTGAAGCTTAAAACATCTTGGAATAAAAGGGAGGAGTGAGAGAAGCGGAGAGAAAGGGGCGCATCGTGCAGAATGTGAATGGAATACAAAATGCCCCCTCCCCCCCAACTGAATTGCCGAATGCGCCTCGCTTTTCCAATCACTTCGCTATAGAATCAGATCGATTTCCTACAAAAAAATTTACTAGGTCTATTAAATTCAGAGATAATTATTGACAATATTCTAAAATCTATTTTCATTTCCGAATAAAAGAACAATTGCGAACTATCTGATGTGGCAAGTCGTTCACAACAGAATCAATCATCTCTCTCAGAAGTTCCTCGATCTACGGCGAGGCATCATCAAGGTAAATGACCTTCAATCACAATCAATCAATCAATCAATCCGCTACTGAGTTGCCGCCGCCATCTGGCCAATGAAGACTGAGCCGACTTTAGTGGGCTCCAAATGAGCTTCAACCTCGTTCTGTCCAGGACATAGCCAGGAAATTGATTGTGGGGGGTGTATAATGTGATTTGGGGGTATGGATCTTAAAAACGTTGAAAATTTTAAAAAACCACATTAAAAACTTTAAGATAGCCTGATTTTGGGAGGTATATATACCACGGAGGGCACCACAAGCCAAATATTGGGTGGGCCAACATGGCCTGTTTGAAATTGGACAATGCAAGGACTAGTGCTACAGTAGGCTATAGATATGAAAAAATTCAGAAGAGTGATTAAACGAATTAAAACCACATATTCTTGTGTGTCCATCTTTGCTGTGTCAAACCTTACTAGAATTGTCAATATATTCTGTCTCAAATTTTTTCTAGAGCGTTCGAAATGCCACGAAAAATAACGAGCCATTTGAAACAACACTATACAAAGTCTTTCAGAAATCTATTCTCTGTCAAGTGTCTAAAAAATCAATCGAGAGATAAGATGGCGCTTAAGAGAGCTGGTTTCTTCTATTACAGGTTTTATAGGCCACAAAAATATTATAAAATTGATGCCCTGTTTGAAATTGGAAAACGCAGGGACTAGTGCTACTGTAGGCTATAGATATGCAAAAATTCAGAAGAGTGATGAAACGAATTAAAACCACATATTCTTGTGTCCCCCATCTTTTCTGTGCCAAACCGTACTAGAATTGTCAATATATTCTGTCTCAATTTTTTCTAGAGCGTTCGAAATTCCACGAAAAATAATGAGCCATTTGAAACGACACTATACAAAGTCTTTCAGAAATCTATTCTCTGTCAGGTTTTATAGACCACAAAATATTATAAAATTGATACTCTGTTTGAAATTGGACAATGCTAGTGCTATAGTAGGCTATAGATATGCAAAAAATCAGAAGAGTGATGAAAGGAATTATGACCATGGAGGGCGCCACAAGCCAAATATTGGATGGGCCAACATGGCCAATATTTCAGAGTCAAGACAGCGCAGCGAGAAATTCTTGCCGTTACGATAAATTGATCATTGAAAAAACACAGTTGCATGGTTATATAAATATAATAATTTTGAATGGTCTTCCACATCTGTGACATCTCAATTACTTAATATGGCATTATTATGCCAATATATTGGGGATTTGGGGTTATTAGTTCCACAAAACATTGTAATTTTTCGATTGAAATTGGGTGGGCCAAACACATTGTGGCCCACTGGGCCTAAATAGTGGGTGGGCCATGGCCCACCCGGCCCACCCTGTTGCGCCCCCATGATATATACTGATATACCCCCATCCGTCGCTACGCCCCTGGCTCCGTCAGCGTGACTCTTCAGGGTGTGACCACTTCTGCCATCTTCCCGACCCCGATGGTTGTCGATCTAGATATACTGTCGTTTGAATGCTCGGCAGGCGCTGTCCGGGACCGATCAGGAGCAGCCTCGGTGGAGAATCTGCGTCTCGTACGTCAACGAACATCTCGGCATGGCCGTCGGAAGGATGTTCGTCGAAAGACATTTCCACGAAGACTCCAGAGCAAATGTACGTCAACAGTCAACTAACTATAGGCCTTTGCTGTCAATAGCCATGGCCAGATACAGTATAGGTCTATGCTCTTTATAGTAGATTAAGCCTATTAAAGGTGTTTGCGCTCCAACCTCACAGGCTCTTTCATTATTTTCAGGTGCATATCTAAGGTATTTGGCGCTCGTAGTGTGGATGGGTCACAAAATTAAATTAGCAGGTTAACAAATCTTTAATAATTAAATTAACTAATCATGACATTTTATTAACACAAGGTTAAAACTAGGAATGCGCTTTTCTTGCTTTTACCGATGCAAACTGGTCTATGATCACGTGCTCCTCGAAGTCAGTTTTCTCAGTTTCTTCTCTTTCTACGCTGAGTAGAGAGCAAGATCAGTTTTGGCGCCCCTTCAAATGACGCCCAGGAGCAACTGCCCTATCTAACCTACTCTAGGTACGCCACTGCCTCACATCCTGGCGTTCCTGTATGTCACAAACGAATCCACCCAGTGGCGTAGCGAGAGGGGCAGGGGGCGAAGCGCGCCAGGCGGCACTTGTTCTAGGGGCGGCACTTTTGAGATTTCTTAGTTTTTTTGCTTGTCAGAGAATTTTGCCGAGAAACGGTAACGTTTTTTTGCTTGTCAGACTTTTTCAGAGATTTGAGGGCGGCACTTTTTTCTCGCCCCGGGCGGCACTTTGCCTCGCTACGCCACTTAATCCACCAAACGTTTTTACTGCTGAAATAATTATTTAGGCTGAAATTGAGCTGTTTCGGGAATTTTGCTTACACGCTGTTTGCTTGAATAATCGTTTAATCGACCAATTCATTCGTTTATTTTGTATGTAAAACGAAAAGTAAAATTCTTAAACAGTCACAGGAAGAAACAGAAGTTTGTTTCTACAGCATACGTTGTATAATAACTGCTATACATTACACTGTAGGATGCGAAAAACTGAAAGAGGGCAAATCTTTTGTCAAAGGCACGCTCTGCCAATAATTAGTTTTAAAAGCGTTAATACGATGTTCTTATCTACGGTATAGGATACTTAAACACACGCACGCACACACACACAAACAAACAAACACACAAACAAACACACACACAAACAAACACACACACACACACGGTTCATGCTTTTACGATTACTACATGTATATTGGTAACGGGATTTTTGCAGGCAATGAGCATGATTGAGAACATTCGAGATGCTTTTGTCGAATTGTTGGGCGAGGCGCAGTGGATGGACGAGTCAACCAGAGAGTTCGCAAGAGAAAAGGTCAGTGAACGGAGATGAATCTAGCTCTTTCAACTGATCTAAGAAATCTCACGCATAAGTAAATAAGTAAGTAAAATTTAGTTAATTTCTATAGCGCTTTCAAAAGCAGCACCGAAGTAACTTCTTATTCATAGGCGCTTAATCTCAGAATAAAGTAGATATAGCCAAAGGTGGGGTCATTCAAGCAGGGTCATTCATTCATGCATAATCTAAATCCCCACTTTGGATATGTACTATAGGCATAGTTTTCACAGGCTACATTGGGCAACGACTGTTCTGGTTTTCATGCGAACTTTTAAATACTGTATGCATAAATTTAATTTCAGCGTATTGAACAAATTATCTAATGAAAACCACCTTTTCTTTTGTCCCCATCTTCATTGTTTCAAATCCTACTAGAATAGTCGATATAGCCTGTCTCGAATTTGCTCTACAGCGTTCGAAATGTGACACCTCTCACTTTTATTGCAATTTATTCACGATGTACATATAGTGACACTGTGACAGTGACGAAAAGGTTGAGACCAGGCTTCTGTTACGAGTTTAACGGTAATGTGATCATACTTAACAAAATGGTGAAAACTGGATTCGCTTTCAGACACTGTAGACTCTTGTGTAGACTCTTTCTAGTGATAACTGAATTCTATGGCTGACGCGGAAGAAGATGTTGTTGTGCGTCTGCATTTTAACTATTTGCCAATTAGGCCTATATTTCATAAGTCAATTATTGAAAGTCACTTATAACTATAGGATGAAAACGGTTTCTTTTCAGGCTGCTGCAATTCAAGAGCGAATAGGTTACCCAGATTACATCATGAATGACACTGCACTCAACAGTGACCTCGAAGAGGTAGGACCTACTCCTCACTCGTACCTACAGATGCTAGCTTGCTAGGTACTAGATAGGCAGTACCAGGGTCCAGGGCTTTTTCCAGTGGGGACGCACGGGAACGTCGTTCCCACACCTTTTCTGCCAGATTGTATATATAATTATGGATATGTAATAGTGCATTTGGGAACGTACAGCCGGTACGCATATTTCCAAATGCTTGCATGCTAGTACACCAAGGCAAATTCGACGTTTCTAATTGGCTCATTTGATCACGTGAAGCTTAGCTAGGTCGCACCTATTAATAAAACAAACGCCAAATAGTGTATGGAATTTCCCAGCATCTTATCTGTAATATTAACTCGTGGCTAAAGTAAGTAAAGTAAAGTAAAATCTCGTGGATTTCTATAGCGCCTTGGGGAGTAGCACAACAGTAGCTGCTTATTCTTAGGCGCTCAGCCTCTCTTAAAATAGCTATGGGGAAGGTAGGCCTATATTATCAGCCAGGCAATAGTCAACATCCAAAAGGGCAGTGAGGCTATTAATTTTATTAATATTAATTTTGCTAATAGTTTTTGAAGCAATCAAGATGTCAGTATATAAACTACTGTCGGCAGGGTTATTTCTTGGATTGTGAATGGAGGGATGTCAGTAAAATGTGGGGGTCTCTGCTGAATACGTGTGAACAAAGTCATAGACAACAAACCAAAAACCAAAAACCGTATCAAATCTCCAAAAATCCTAACAAGCCAAAAAACGTTATCAAGTCTCAAAAAGTCTGACAAGCAAAAACGTTATAAGGTCTTAAAAAAGTCTGACAAGCAAAAAGGTCATCAAGCAGATAAATAAAGTTGGGGGGCGTTACTTCTCGATTTGGGGTGTTCGGAGCCTATTTAGGGTACATACCACATACCCACCATTGTTATATTAGGATTTTTTGTGGGGGGCTGTCGACTTCAAATTGGGCGGGGGTGAAGTGGGAAATGTTAGGGGTGTGAGAAAATATCCCTGACTTCTGGCATCCTTGACCTCTTAAATAAATAGCCTCACTGCCCTTTGGATGTTGACTATTGCCTGGCTGATAATATACCTTTCCTATAGCTATTTTAAGAGAGGCTGAGCGCCTAAGAATAAGCAACTACTGTTGTGCTGTTGCCCAAGGCGCTATAGAAATCCACGAGATTTTACTTTACTTACTTAAATGTACTGACGGCGGCCACGCTCGGGTCCACGAACTTGGGTCCATTTAATCTTTGACGCCACAGCATCTATTACATGCCATATAAGTTAAATTCGGCTATAGATACAGCTGTAAAATTTGTTAGGTGATAATTATGCGGCGAATTTGTATTTTAGATTCGTTTGCAGTATGTTAACGCGAATGTCGCTTTAACAAAGACTTGACTGAGGAAAAGAAAATTTATGAGTTCTATTAATAGGTGCGACCTAGTTAAGCTTCACATGATCAAATGAGCCAATTAGCGTCGAAAATTGCCTTGGTGTACTAGCGTGCAAGCATTTGTAAATATGCAGCCGGTACAGGTACGGCGTTCCAACACCAGTTTTTGTCGAAGAGTAAAAAAAGGATGAGTTCCCAAACATTTTTTCCTAGTAAAAAGCCCTGGGTAGTACCAGTAGTAGCCTAGTAGGTACTGCGTAGTGGATAGTTACTAGGTAGCAGGGGCTTCTATCCCTATTGAAGGCGGGCGCAGCTGCGCCCGGGAAAAAAATGGGGGGGGGATATTTTGCTACTGATCTGAACTCAACCGAGAATGATATTGATTCAAAATAACACTGACCGTGAAGTAATCAATGATGGCTATGCCTAACACAAAGGATGAAAAGCTGAATATAATACTAAGTCTACAAGGGAGAAAATTAACAGAGGGAATTTGTAATTTGGGGGTTGTAACTTTTGGGGGGGGATTGAGCCCGGCTGCAAGGGGGGATAGAAGCCGCTGCTAGGTAGTAGACAGATACTAATTAATAATAGGTACTAAGGAGGCATAGTGGTTTTAATAGGTAGTCCATACATTAGGCGTATTTAAATATGTTGTCGTGGGTAATTAATTATGTTATTAAGCGTGTTCTGCTTTGACTGACATGGCTTTTCGTGCTTTCTATGGTTAAAATCACAATTAGGTCTACTTTAAAACCACTTGGAAGTGTTAGGCTTAATTTGAGGACCTGTTAACGTTCAACCGAGGCTCCGGCATTGGCAGTGGCGGCTCCTCATGGGGGACCATGGGAGTCGTGCCCCTATAGAATGCCTCCTCAGTGGCCTCTCTTTTGGGACCCTATACTTACTACTGCACACCTATCAACAAATGGTTGGCCCCCCATGCTTAGAAGTTGCCACCCCAACGGCCCCCTCCACTTGCCAAATCCTGGAGCCGCTATTGAGCATTGGTAGGCATACGAACAATGGTCCAGCATTGTTTGTAGGCCTATTCTTAGTTAGGTTAGACCTGAGACTAACTGAACTGGGTTGCTTTGTTTTTTAATTTAGTTTGACATTAATTAGAGAGTTGGTCAAATGTTTGTTTAACTCTGTTAATAGTAATACTTGGGCCTATATAATTCATATAAGCTAGCAAATTTATTACTATCCAATCTCCATAGTTCAATCAACTCAGTGCAAGTAGTAAGCCTAAGCAATCAATTCCATAAAACAAGCCAATTCAAAACAAATTCGGAATTCCGGGATCCCATACCATTCAATCCCGAATCCCTGCTTCCAAAAAAATTAGCCTGGGATTGCAATCTCCAAGTAGTAAGTACAGTGTTTTCTTCTTGTCTTTATGCTTTGTATTTCATTGAGGACCTGTGGAATAAAACTGGCAATTTTGTGCGAATTTGTGAAACGTTTGTTTTCAGGTACAGCCTGATATAACAAAATATTTTGAGAATACAATCACAAACCTACGGATTGTTGCCAGAAACAGCCTGAAGAGCTTGCGACAACCAGTTGACAAGTCAATGTAAATCAGAATGAATTAAGTTACCAGATAGAATCAACGATGATCAGGGCGTAGTGATGGGGGGTATATCGGTATATATATACCCCCCAAAATCAGACAACCTTAAAAATTTTCAATGTGTTTTTTTTAAGATTTCAAAGTTTTTAAGATTTATACCCCCTCCCCCAATATCACATTATACCCCTCAAATCAAATTCCTGGCTACGCCCCTGATGATGATTTCTGTAGATTTGGTCATTTGTAGTAAAGTCTCTGCAATTATTTAAGATTTTAGCAGGGAGTTGTGAGTGAGTTTTCACAGTTTATGCTTCCTTTGGAATTGAGAGTTGAGCTGTTTGGCATAATATTTGCCTTATTTGCTAATTGTCTATGGAATGGTTCCTATCCATTTTGTCTAAATTCATTTTTTCACTGACCATTTGCACAAATACACTTTACATGAAATTCACGCTGCTATATCCTATGTGGCTGAGAAATAATGGAGGTAATTGTCGGGTTTTTTTGCAGATGGGCTGCAACTCCAGCCATTGTCAATGCCTTCTATAGTGCAATAAAGAACCAGATAAGTGGGTGTTTTAGATCACTAGTGTTTGAAAAAGTCAGATTATGATCGTGATAATCAAATAAGCTAATCAAACATTGAACACAGCTGTATATTAATGACAGATGCAGAGACTTGGAGCTATTTTGACCTTGTGACTTGGTCTTATTTATTGAAATCCTCATAACAGTACCAGTGCTGTAGCTTACATTTACTAAGACAATGTATGCTTTCAGTATGCTCTTGAATAGTAGATATTTTGAATTTTTTAATGATTTCATAGTATTCCTTTGCTTTCATTAGAATCTTCTATTTTTTTGACTGATTCACATATTTCTATAATCTAAATCCTCAGCAGAAATTGTCTATAACAGTGGTTCTTAAACTTTCTCAGACCATGGACTGGTAATAACCTTTTCTTAAGGCTGGTCAACCACCAGCCTAAATAACTTGCACAAAATAAATAAATAAATAAATATATTCAAATCCTAATCATGTAATATTGTTGTATTCGTAGAAATGTAGGTAATGATACATTAATGATTAAGAATGTGCTTCAAGAATTTCAATGAAAACACCAGTTAAGAATAAAAACACAAGCACCACAAAAGTCTTCCTTCGTTAATAATTTTAATTTATTTCTGATTCTTTTGCAGGCCATCACTTTAAGAACCACTGTTCTATAAGTCTATGGATCATGGCATCTGCAGTTTCAGAAATAGTTTGCATTATTTACCATGCTATAATAGCTCTGTTAAATGGTACAGTTACATGTACCGGTACTATAATATTTGCATTACCAGTATATATATCCTGGTACAATGATATTGGCTAGAATGGATTTTTGCTCCTCTAAATCGATCTGTTTTTGTCAGTCTTTCCAGCGGGCATTCTCCAGCCTCCATTCTACCATGCCACCTATCCAAAGTAAGCATTCCAGTACTTGTTCAGTGGAAGTGTCTTTCTGAGAAATAGATTTCTACCTATTTGTCAGTTGCTATTTCTGTTTGGTGAGATTTACATAATATGCTTTTGTGGCAGTGAAACAATTAGCCAAGAGGTGTTTCACTGGCATTTTAATTGTTGTTGGTTGTATTCAGATGATCTACAAAAGTTTTTGTAGATGAAGTTTATATGTTTCGTGATGGTCGAAGCCTCATTTAGTCTTTTTGAGACTGTAAAAAAGCTGTTTCTTTGTTATTTGTTAAATTCTTGGCAAAGGCATATGTTATAATGTTTATTGTTGTTAATTAGAAAGATTGAATGAAGTGAGATAAGATCAGAATATCCTCATATTTGGTATTCTGAAGGCAGTGCACACCAATACTGGTAGTCACTTCTATAGTATGGCACATATTTCCATTCAGACCATTGCAGCATTAAGTTTTCATCTTCAATATGCAATTTTAAGCAGCATGCATGTTCAGAAAGTGGCAGATGCCCTTAGATGCATGGGCATTTAACCTGTTATCACTTACTTCATAGGTATTTACAGTTCAGTGGCATAGCCATTGCAGTGGCACATGAGATTACTCATGGATTTGACGACGAAGGTATAACCAACCGTAGCTGTTTAGTCCACCGTCCGTTGTCTGTGCATCTGTGCTTGGCATGTTCTTGTTCCTATGTCTTTTCACATCACTTGGTGTAGTCAGAACCATTTTCAGTCCTGGAGTTCTAGATGTCTAGATGAAAAAAATTTTGGTGTTCATCTTTCATTGGTTAAAGCAGAATTGCTTGCAACAATATGCATTATGATAAAAATATAACACAAAGAATTATTTCAATTTCATAAATACAGAAAGCTAATATATATATTAAAAATAGGTTTAATACAGAGAGTGTGTATTGATACGGACAGTGGACCAGATTAGCGTTAATTGTGCCTGTATTGACTAAGATCTATGACGCCTAAGTCTAGAGCAACCTGTTGGGCCGTAATTTGTCCAAATAAATAGGTTGCTGTTGTGTCAAATCTCTTATTGGCCTAACCATTTTGTTGCATTTATTGAATCAAATTTTCTCAGATTGAATAGTTTATTGTTCATGAAGAGAAATTGCATTTAATTTAGCAAAACATTTCATTGCATTTTGACAAATTGATCGCTGATGTTGACCGATTGTCAGATGATTTTTCATTGCTATATTTAGAAATTTTGTACAGATTTATTTTTGATGCTTTGGTGTTGGAAAGTGTCAAATAGCACAGCAAGTATTTTGTGAAAATTTTTGTGTTTCATAGATTGTTCAGAATTCCTTTCGTTATTCGAATTTCCAGTCTCATTGTTTCTTTATTGTAAGCTACCTCCTTTCAAAACTCTCTGTGCAAACAAACAAATACTCAACTAGATCCTCCTCTAAGGAATGACTGGAAACCACTCGGGACATTCGCTCCGGCCGGATACTTTGATATTCCGTAATATCTGGATTCACCAAATACTTATGTCACGAAGCTACTGAATCCAAATATTGATTTTTGCTTTGGTCTTTAATTTCTTTGTTGAATGTTTCATTGTAACTTTACAGATTTCTTTTAACTTTCACGTTGAAATTGCGATTTTAAAACTTCTCAAGATACTTTATGCATGTGGGACATGTGATAGCTTAATCATGCCTTAATGAGTCATTTTAGTTCTGAGAAAATGATTATCACATTTACTTTCAACTCCAGGTAGTCTACCCAAAACTCAGGAACTCATTGCTTAAGCATGTGTGCACTGCTAATTCATTACAAATATTTAGAACAACATTGAAACCCCGTCTATTTTACCTGGCTGATCCACTTTAGACTGTCGCCTGTTTGTCCGGCCGGATACTCTGGATTTTGATCTCTGATTCTTGAATGATTTTGATTTGGTGTGCCATCGGCTGATGCTTCTGTGCATTATGATGTGGCACTATAGAAGTTCAATATTAGATTAGATTGTAACTTGTTTGGTAATCAGTTTCAGTGGCTTTCTTATATGTTCTGTATTTTCTTAATTTTTCTTCTTCAGTTCTTGATTCTTTGTCAGGTTAACAATTGTCATTCTGTAAGTTGTAATTCTTTGCTCAGGTCGATAAATTTTGGGGGCATTGCCACGGTGATTGGGCACGAGCTTACCCATGCCTTTGATGACAAAGGTATAACTATTGATGAACATAATCAGCCGCAGCCTGTTTGAAAATGTCAATTAACTGATCCATTTTGTTGGTTCACTTGTACGATATGCTTTCTGTTGTATTAGGAATGCTTTGCAATTTTGTGCTGCAGATTGGACACTTTATGTATTGGAATTATCCACTTCAATTGCTTTTTGTATTTTGGCATTGAATTAAGGCCTTCTTAGCTGGTCGAATTTGCATCTCAAGAGGCAAATGGCTATTGTTTTTTTTATTATAACGTTCCTTGTTTTTAAAAATTTTATTTAAATAACATTTAAGTATGAAAATATGCTGCTCTACTGGTACTTGCACGAGAATCAAAATTAATCTTGATTAATAATTTCACTAACATGCATGCCGCTAAACTGCATGATCTCTAAGTCAATGTTGTGTTTCTCGGTAGTTGCACGATATGCATTGATTTGTCATAGGCAGTGTTGCTGCTGCTGCTGCTGCTGCTGCTGCTGCTGAATCGAATGGTCTTTGATCTGTTATAAGTTTGTCTGTTGTTTTGGAAAATGTGTTGGTTTGGATAGGTTTTAGGTTCTTGCTTATTTAAACGATGACATTTTTTTAAACCTTTGAGGAAACATAGAGCTGAATATGAAAATTAAAATTTTCTGCATTAAAAGAAAATTGGCTTGAGTTTGTCTTTTGGCCAAAGAAACTATGATTTATCTAATCTGCCCACTAATTGTCACCAGAAATGGCGACAACCTTGAGCATTTAAAATAAATTCACTAGTATTCTGTTACGTTCTACCGGTTTTTAGAAACTATCACTGGGTTTTTTTGAAAGATTTCAGTGTGCTTATGCTATCTTTAGTCTTACTGAAAGGATTGTCTTTCATGATGACAGCATGATGGACTTTTTCACAATCATAAAATCGTTAAATTTAGAATCATGGTTTTGATCTGTAATTAAATTCATCAAAGCATTTATTTTATATGTGATATTTTGATCTGATAGAGCTCAGTTTAATTTCTGGTGAAATATGACAATAGTCTTATTTAGCTAACACATATGCAGAATCAATGAGGATGATGACAATGATGTTAATGATAAAAATTATGATGATGATGATGATGATGATGATGATAATGATAATAATAATAATAATAATAATAATAATAATAATAATAATAATAATGTGATTTTAAGTGGTTTAGGAGGCTAAGTAAGCCTGTGTGAAAACCACTGATGTAACCAACAAAGATTACAAAGATGATGGTACATTTTATTAAGCATTGTCCAAAATCTGTTATGCAGAATATAGTTCAAGTATCCTTCTGTTAATTGCTCTGAATGCTTTATCGTCAGAAATATTGATGATGAAGCGCCATCTATTGACGCAACGGAGACAGTTATGTTGTCATTTACGCAGTATATCAAATTGTTGCCACACAGCATTGTTGTCTAATGCTTGTGTGGAAATATGGTACTATCAATATCAAAGCTAAGTTTATGAATTTATTTATATTAATATTAATTAAGTGTCTCTCAGATTTCTATCACATAAAACATAGCAATTTGATCAAATTTGTTGTTTAAAATGGTGCTTGTAAGTTTGAATTTGTTTTTAAAATATTAAGAGTAACATTTAGATTGTTATACTTCTATTTTTGTATTTCATTTCTGTAACCGTATATTTTATGTTGTTTGAGCGTTGTTCAACAGATGTTGTGGTTATTTGTGCTATCATTTGACTATAATATTCAAATGAGCTTGATGAATATGCATCACTTTATAGGAAGGCAATATGACAAGGATGGAAACCTGAAGCAATGGTGGCCAGACAATGTCATCAGCAGATTCAAGGACAAGGCGCAGTGTATCATCGATCAGTACAACAACTATACGGTCAAGGAAGTCAGGATGAATGTACGTCCGTTCACTCGATTCAGATGAATCATGCTTTTGCACTGAATCTGTGAACTGATTCGATTTTTCAGCTGTGGTGTCAGACTTATCACCCCAGATTTTCAAACTCCAGTGGGCGGAGGGGGCTTGTAGAAACAACATTTTTTTAAAACCCTGGCAGGGGTGGGCCAGTGAAGTGGGAGTGGGGATTGAAGGTCGGTACAAGTTGTTTGTAGTGCACTGATGTTGTTCAGAATGTGTGGAAGCAGGGTTTAGTTTGGTTTTTAAAATTGTTTTTAGCAAATTTATGTTTAAGCATAGGAAGACAGAAGAGAAACAAACAGCTCTGGCTTTTATGATGTTTGGCTTTGTGAAGAGTTGTTCTGCAGTTATCAAGGATTTCAACAATTTATTTCACCCCAAATCAGTGCAAATATAATGAATGAAATTCCTAAACCTTGTGACTCTAGGAGACTTGTGAATCATTTGGTTATTAGAATGAAGGACTTTGGTTATTAGAATGAAGCCACTAATGTCTCACTGTTTATTCTTTGTGTTAATAGCTCAATGGTAAACAGACTCAAGGTGAAAACATTGCTGACAGTGGAGGCTTGAAGCAAGCATTCAGAGTTTGTGCTGTTCTGCAGTTTACTTCATTAGTACTTTTCAATTTTAAGCTGATATAAATATTCTCAACGATCTATTGGTCTTAATTTTCAAGCCAAGTGTTTGACTCATACTAACATCCCAACCGTGATGACCCTTTGGATAAAATGACATTTAGTTCAACAAACAAATCTGCCTTGGACTGTTTGCACCTAAGAGGTAATATGATATTAGCCGCTTCATATTCAAACTAAAGGGCTTGTACTGTAGGCACCGGTATTTAGGTGTATTAAAAATTTATGTGATACACACTGAAAGAATGTAGAATGTAGAAAGAATGTAGGAAGTAAGGCAGCCTGAGTGGGCAACAGTCATCATCATTAGCAAAGTCCAGTGATATCACTGTAGTGCTGAGCTGTTGGAGAATCGCCCTGTTTAGTCAATTACTAATCAATTCACTTTTATTACAGTTTCACAAACATGATGAATTAATACGTTCCCTCGGGTTCTGCTAGTATTTGGTTTCATAGAATTTTATGGCATTTTCTCATATTCATTATCCTGTCCTTCAATGTAAACATTACAAATTATAACTTATAACATACTTATAATATATAATATAATAAGGTTTAAAGTAGTTCAGGAGGGTCTGCCTATGTGAGAACCACTATGTTTGCCCATCCAATCTAGTATCCTATAGTACTAAGGTTTATTTTAAACTCATTCACACTTGTAGCCATGTCTATCTTCTTGTCCAATTCATTCCATCTGTCCACCACTCTTGCACTAAAGAAAGTGCTGTTTGTGTCTCCCAACCCATTTCTTAAATAGTTTCATGTTGTGTCCCCTGGTTCCATCATACTGTTTTGTTGTAAAAGATCTTTCTCTTGGCACATCCACTTTGTCTGTTAGTATTTTGCACTTACTTACAAGATCACACAACATCAATCTGATCTGGAATTGCAAGACATAAATTTTTTATGTGCCGAGGTAGCTTCAGTTGCCGCGCTCATTTCAGTGCTAAAGTCTTGATTGAATGCTCAGGGAACGGTGCCAGTGTAGGCCCCAACATGTTTCTGTAATGTTTGTATTTGTTGCTGATGTATGGATGTGTAATTTTTACAAATGACGTTCTTAGGCTTATAGTCGTTGGGTGGAAAGAACGAACGCAGAAGAAAGTCATCTTCCTGGACTGTCACTTTCCCACAAACAGCTCTTCTTCTTGAATTTTGCTCAGGCAAGTTACAGTCAACAACTGGCATCATTAGTAATCAAAAAGAGAATTACAGCACATACTAGCCTCAGCAGCAGCTTGTGCTGGTATTGAAGTTCACATGTGACTCCTGAAGCATTCTGATTGGATGGTGTTAATGTTTTCTTTTTAGATTTGGTGTGGAACTTCGCGTCCTGAAAGTTACGTTCAAGCGATTCGCATTGGTCGACACAGTCCCGGCAGATTCAGGTACTTAGGCCCGACAGAACAAAGATCAGTGGAATGATGCACAGCGATGATTTGATTGTTTGGGGGTTCGGCCCTGTTTCAATTACTCACCCTTCTGGGTAAAAAAATAATGAGCATTTTTAAAGGCAGAAGTGAAAATCCTGACTTCGTATATCTTTCCATGCCACCAGGCTTTCGATGCATTGTTACTTTATCTTAGACTATATTGGATGAATTGAGTGCCATGTTTTGGGATTTGATAATGAGATTCTTACATACTGATAGCATTCAATCAAAGGCAGAAGAAATTAACCAATGATAAACTTGAAAATCACACATTTGCTTGAATTAATTATCATAAAGAAAAGGAGTTTACAGAATTTCATTATTTTGAAAAGCAAACCAGTTCTTTTCCAAATTTTTTGAAGATTTTGTAAAAATAGTGACTTATGTTTTACCTGTGGTCTTGTTTTTCCTTTCGAAAAACCAGGGAAATTTAATTTTAAAAGTTCACGAACGAAAAGTGAAAAGCATGCGCATTATATTTAAGCTACTTCAATCAACATGGAAATATAGAGATCATAGGCAAACCAAATATCTACGTTAAAGAATGTTGTTGGCAAAAATTGATTGCATATGTTGTCATTCAATTCCTCGAATTCCAGAATCCAGTTGGTTTGCGGCAAATAATGAAATATTTTTTGTGGTTTTGTGTGTTTCATAGAGTTATTGGCCCTCTGTCAAATTCGAAAGACTTTGCTGAAGCATATCGTTGTAAACTCGGCAGCCGAATGAATCCGGTGAAGAAGTGTTCTGTCTGGTAGAGTTCGATTCTATCTTGGAACTCTTCCTCTTCAAGAACTGTTCTTGTTCTTTATTTCCGATCATTTGCAGTCCAGTGGCGCCACGTTATGACTATCTTCCGTCATGGCAGTGAGGACTGACACTGTTCATAGATGTCATTCATTGACAACTGTTAGACTATTTGTTTGCATCGTTTACGAGTGACTTTTCTTGCGTACCTTGTCGCACTCTTTCATTTATGAGGCGCATTTGTGCAAAGCCTTTGTGCTTGTTCAAATCATTTTTGTGGTCTTACTAAACAGCTTTGTGAATTTTAGTGTGACTGAATTGACACAATAAGAAGACTACTTCAGCTTTGTCAATATTAAAATTCTACTTAAATATTAGGGTTATGCACGCACAGATGCAACTTTATAGAACGTCAGAACACTGTTCGTAGCGTGGTGCTATAGAAATTAACAGTGTGGAAGTTTGACTAGTTGGGCAATGCAGGTGAAACATATACCTTGCACTTCTGCTGCTCACATATTTTCCACCTTTCCCATAGTAAGCACTTGACAATCAGGGCTGGAAAAACCTAGGTTTTTTAGAAGTGAAATGTAGGTTTTTTTAGGTTTCAATGTTTGGCATGTCAACATCCACAGACTCGTGTCTATATTGTCACATGTCAGCACCCATAAACCCTTCTCTATGTTTTTGTCACATATGTATTCTGCTGTCTGCAGAGAGTAGAAAACTTGAAAGACATTAAAGATGAGTTTTAAAACTTTTCATTTTTTATTTATAGCACAAAAAAGCTAAATAATTATTTTGACTTTTTCAAAAAATCTAGGTGTTTAAAAATCTAGAAACACCTAAGTTTTTCAAAACCACATTTTCCAGCCCTGACGACAATGGCTACCAGTAAGTTCATACCCAGTGGCTCGTGTGCCGTGGGTATTTGGAAGATGTGATGTGTTGGAGGATTTAATTTTGTTAATTTATAAATTTAGCATTTTAATGCAAGAAGTAAGAATTAATTCTTTCATTTTACGATTTGTCAGAAACTGATGAAGACTGTTGCAAAGCTGTCTCACTTGTTGACATGACCTTCACCGGTTGGGTTTCATTCTAGAATAAAATGGAGCTGAATTGCCTGTCCTTAAGGCTACATTTGTTGACACTGGAGACTATCAACTGATGATGAAAACTCTTGTTGATGAATCACTTAATTAGTTTTAAAATAAGCAAAGTGAATCTTAATACTAAGAAATAAAGAACTGTTTAATAATAATATTGTTGCAAATAATCTGATGACTTGTTTTACTGCTGTAATAAAAAAACACTTGATAAAAAAGTGATGTTTATTTTTCCAGAAATTAGTGGAAAATTTAGAATGCACTTACATGTGGATCTATGAATGTACCATATAATAATAATAATAATAATAATAATAATAATAATAATAATAATAATAATAATAATAATAATAGTAGTAGTAGTAGTAGTAGTAGTAGTTGTACCGTAGTAGTAGTAGTAGTACCATAGTAGTTGTTGTTGATTTGGTAGTCTTTCTAGGCAAGCAGCTGGCTCTGTTGAAGTTCAAAGGCTGTTTGCCTGTGATGAGTAGGCATATGTAGCTTCAAGCCTAACACTGTACTTTAGGAGAAATAAAGAATACATGTCTCATCATAATTGAACTTCTATAGCGCCATTGTGTAATGCTCCTTGATTTGAGTGGTAATCCACCATTGTCAAATCCAATAAGTCAGTTCATTTTTTTTATAGTAATGTGATTTTAAGTGGTTTAGGAGGACAAGTAAGCCTGTGTGTTGTCATGTCTTTTAAATTTCTGTCTAGTTCTTGTAATTACCAAATATTTGTTGAATGAATTAATTATTTACCAGAATATAATAAACATTCAACAGAAGTTCTTGCAGACTGAATGGTGTATGACATGGCACGTCATACACTAATGTCTAAGGAGAAAATCTCATATAACTCATCATATAAAGGTAGACGAGGTTCGAGGTGCAATAGTCTAATCTTAACAAGACTAGACGTGCCGAAACTACCAATATGTAGACGGCTGTTTCTAAGACCTCACTCTGTCACGCCCACTCAATCAGTCATCCCTGAAAATTTGCAACCGTGCCTTCTCATACGCCTCACCTGAACTTTGGAACTCGATCCCAGCTTCCCTCTGCAGACTTGGACACTTTCAAACAATAAAATCTGATTCCTCATTTCCTATAATTCCCGCATTATCTCCTCAAGTCTTCAGGTCTAAACTTAAACCATTCCTTTTTCTAAAATCATATCCTCCATAGCTGTAACAACCTAGCCTCACTGCCCTTTGGATGTTGACTATTGCCTGGCTGATAACATACCTTCCCTATAGCTATTTTAAGAGAGGCTGTGCGCCTAAGAATAAGCAGCTACTGTTGTGCTGTTTCCAAGGCGCTATAGAAATCCACGAGATTTTACTTAAAATTACTTTACTTTACTTTAAGACAATTCCGAAAGAGGGCGCTCCTCTGATATTATTCCTAGAAATGACTTGGTCACGTTAAAATGAATAACGCGAGGAGGTCACATGTCATGAATATTTAGCGTGCCAGGAATACGCCATTTTGCACGAGAAGCTGAAAACGTCTTTGTTCATTAGACGGAGATTGGGTCTCGGTCTCGGAGTCTCTGAATGTTCTGAGTCTCCGATCGACGGAGTTGCAGCGTAAATCACGATTAGAATCAAAATGTCGGTTCGAAATCTGAGATTTCTCGAGGTCTTGACGCTCTTCTGCGTTATTTTCAGCGGAGAATGGACGCAGTCGCTGCCGTCTCCTTCGCCGTTCGACCGAATCGACCGTCGACCACCCACGGGTAAGGGGCTTTGTTGACCATTTACGCGTAAAATCTTCAGTGCTCGATTTCTCATGGAGTTAATCACCCGATTTACAAGACCCCCGCCTGGTGGATGCCGAAAATTTGGGGTTGTGTTGTCTCGCACCAGCTGCTGGAGGTGGAAACCTTTGGGGTAATGGGTGGTCTGACCAGTGACCTCCCATTGTTTTGAAGAATCGACCGGTGAAGTAAATGCGCATACATTTTTATAGCGCTACTTCGCTGTAATGATTTTTCATGTTAACGCCCATTTGACCATTGATTAAACTGTAGACTATCGATGGAATTCGTCTCTGTTGGTTAATATATTTCCAGGAAATCAAACCAACAGTTTTTGAACTGTGGTTTACAGACGCAATGGTTCACAAAGAGACGGAAACAGGAGAAACGTCGTAATAGAATTATGTGCATTCATTCAAAATCGGTCTAGACTTCAAAATGGGTCTCAGTACTGTAGGTTACTAGATTTGGACGAGTGCGACAGTGGTTCTCACACAGGGCAGACCCTACTGAACCACTTTAAACCTTGTTGTTATTATTATTATTATTACTCCTTCTTAAATTTTAATTTTACAAAATTGGCCCCATAGTTAGGGTTTAACAAGAGTAGCGTGCAGAAGGAGGCCGGTGGGGTGGTGGCCCTGGGCATCCACCAGATGGGGACATCCAAATTGACTCAGCGACCTTTTTTGCTTGTTAACTCTTAACACCGAGGTAGCAGATTTCCAAATTATCTATGACCCCAGCATCCCTGCTCGTTAGAATGCCACTGTTTAACAAGCACTTCCCACCTGTTATGTTACCTGGCTTGACCTGGCTCTAATGTTATTTGGATTTGGTGCACCATCGGCTGATGCCCTGGGCATTATGATAGTGGCGCTATAGAAGTTGATTGATTGATTGATTGATGGTTATGTGTGACTTCATTTTGGTGTTAATAACTTTGGTGTTTTTTTAGCAGAACCCAAATTTTGTTGTAAATGTAGCCCAGTCTTCAAACTGTATTGTAAAGCCAAGTATTCGTACTGCTTGATTTCAATGATAAGCTAAACAGTGCTTTAATCTATCCATCTTCGTATGATACCCCTGGGTCTTGTTGATGTAAAGCAAGATTTTGTTATCGGTCTCTTCATAGCTATTTGGATCCAGGCTATTGATTATGTCTGGCCAATGGCCACCATTAGTGGCCAATGTTTATGTGAAATTTTCTTGACTTTGCCTGGCATCATAAAAAATCATTCTTGGAATTTTAATTGGCTTGTTTTGTCAATTGAAGACACTTCTCAACGAATCAGATCAGTATCTTTGTCAGTCCTTGGGATATTTCAACTAAGCACACTGTTAACCAGTAATTGGTGTGCTCTTTCCATGTTAGAAAATGCTATTGGCTTCACTGTCTTGCAAAGGGGTTGCTCATGGAAACCAAATGATCTCCTCCTCCTTCTCCCTCTCTCAATCTTCATATATATATATATATATATATATATATATATATATATATATATATACTGAAAAAGTAAACCACGGACGCTATGTTCTAGTCCATTTCAGTTTAGTTTAGATGCTTCGTGTATCCCTAATCTTGACTTGCATGATGCAATTAAATTTGTTGCAATTTCTATGATTTTGTTTTGCTAACATTTTAAAATGCAGACTGATGTTTTACTGCATTTGTGATCAGTGTTTGATCGATCAGGGTTTGAGGTTTAACCGCCCACAGGTTGATGCCAAGCCATTTGGTGGGTTAAAAAAATGTTGGGTTTTACTCTAGAAGTAAAAAAAATTTTGAGTGGAAATTATTTGACTCCTCAGATTTCTAGAAAAATTAGCTACTGGAGCCATGTATATTTACATATTATAATATTTTAAAACAGTTCTTAATAATTTTCCATGTTTCAAGCTATTGCTAAATTTGTTATGCAGTAATGGAAATGCTTGATTTGTTTACTGTAGACTATAAAACTTATGATGGAAAATTATAATTGGATATTTTGACTTCATCATCATCATCTTCTTCTTCTTCTTCTTCTGCTTCTTCTTCACTTTCTGCCTGCATGGCGGCAATAGCTATATACAAAGCCATTCCACTTGCCTTGATCTTGTGTTAATCTGTATCCTTCTACGATTGTCATGTTCTTTGTTTCCAGATCATTTTGGCTGTTATCCATCCATCTTTTTCTTGGTCTTCCTTGCCCTCCCTTTCCTTCTACTTTGTGTGTAGCTGTGTTGTTCATTCGTTTAGCATGTCCAAACCAATTTAATCTCCTTTTGTGTACTTTATCAATGATTGTTTCTGTGGCTCCTGTCTGTTGCCTGATGTCTTTATTTCTCAATTTTTGGTATTTGCTTACTGCCCGTAATGTATTATACAGTTTCAGCTTTGTATTCATGGTTAAGTTTTTATTCGTCCATAATGTTCTTGGCTTGACTTAAAATGTGAATGATTAAAATTCTTTTGCTGATTTTTGCATTTAGTAGAACAGAAATTTTATTGGTTCAGATAACAAACATGCTGGCATGCTTATTGACTGTGAATGCCAATGACCTTGGTATATAATTATAAAATGTATGATATTTTTAAAGAATCACTTCAACATATTCAAGTCTATCATGGGATTATGAAGGAGGATGCCGTGGAAGGTGATGAAGTTGAACTAGATGTGCAGTTGGAAGGAGAGAAAAACATCGGCCTAAAAGGTTTGCAGATTAGATTTAAAATCACTCGAATCTCTGTTTATTGGTTGGTTTAATTTTGCATGATGGTGATGATGCATGCAATTTTACCTGTACATTGTCATTGATAGTAACTGAAATGGCACTTGTATTGTGCTGTAAAATGGCTGTGTATCAGGAAATGCTGTTCCTAATTCTTACCCCTCAATTTCCCTTATTGCTCATTGCATTGCAAATAATGTATGCAGTGTCTTTTCGAGTGTTGACTGAGTGTCCATATGATTAGCAAATAAAACACTTGTTCTTTTATTGTTCATCTCACTCTTTTGACATCTTTGATATTTCCTTCCTGACAGCAATTGGACAAGTTCTGGGTAAGCAAAGCAATATGCACTGAAACAAAAAAAGAATGTACTCAACCTCTACCTTCAGCAGCTTTTCTTATGGATGCAAAACATGAACCATCGCCAAAGACTTGGAAAGAAGAATACTAGCCTTTGAAATTAACTGCTATAGAAAAATACTAAGAATAGGACTGGTAGAAAAAAATCACAAATGAAGAACTGCGCCGGAGAATTCAGCCGAAATAAGCCATGCTGCAACAAGTAAAACAATGGAAACTCCATCTTTTGGGCGCTTATGCAGAAAGAAAGAGGAGAGAAATATCGAAACTCTAATGTTTGGAATAATGGAGAGTGCCAATAAGAGAGGGAGACCACACAAGGAATGGTGTGATGATATTGAAGAATGGGTTGGAAGCAGTTTACAGGATCTTATGGTCACAGAGCAATGAACAGGAAAGAATGGCAGAAAACTTTGGAGATGGCATTATACACCAACAATGATGAGCCCATGGTTAATGATGATGGTGATGATAACGATGGTGATGATGATGATGATCCTCTTATATGTCACATGACCCGGGTCTACTTGTGTGATCCTTCAACATTATGGCAGCTGAATGTACTTAGAACATGATTGCCAGCTGTTGCATTTTAAAATTCAGTTATATTCTTTTTAAAACGGACTGTTCCTTAATAAATGGCATGCTCCAGACTCCAGAGTTAATTAAACACTGTTTTGATCTTATTGCAAAGAACCTGTTTATTGACATCAGAGTTGTTGTTACTGTATGTATAGCTTTATATAGTTTGTCTGACCACTTTGTGTTTATGTTCTCTTTCATTGAAATTTAATTTTAGATGGTTTTCCTTGGTTATCCTAAGGATTAGTAATCTAACTAATGACACCACAGAAATAAACCACTTATCTGTCTCTTGCAAAATTGAATGCAGTTACATACTCTTGGAAAGTTTGGGTGTGTCACGTTGTTTTGTGTTGGTATTTAGTCCTAACATTATTACCAAATTTGAAAATCACTGATAAGCAACAAATGTTGTCAGTAACTTCCAATGTAGTTGCTTGTCAACTTGCTTTAGAAACCCCAAAAAATTGAACATTTGCCTCAACCTCATCTGAATCTCAAAGTGGGTGCTGCCACTTGTATTTCTGAATGAACTGTCACTCTGTGTTATTGACTCTTGCATACTATTGTTGTTTAGGTGTGTTAATATTCTAGTGCTTCATAAGAGGCTTGGTTGTGTTTGTAGGCGATGTCTGTGGTTACACAGTCTTCAACAACGGAAGCCAGACATTACCATTCAGGGTTGTTCTGATTGATCGCTCAACGGGAAGGGCAAAGGTCGTCCTTGCCAGTGGTTTTCATCTCGATCACGAGAAGACTCGCGAGTACAATTTCGAAATAGCTGCTCACAGCTGCTCATCTGGAAGTCACGTTAATAGGTGAGTCTCTCTTTCTCTCTCTTTCTCTGCTTGTCTGTATCTCCCTCTCTCTCTCCCCTTGAACCTTAGCTTCAACATTTTATTCATGGATATCTTTGCTTATTTTTTTAGAATAATTAACTGTAAAATTGTATATAAAAAGACTTTTAAAAATCTTCATTTGAATTTAATACACCAAATGGCAGCCAGAGACAAACAGAAATGGAAGGAACTCGTTCAGATCCATTGTCCAACCCAATAGGGAACGACAGAAGGAAAGAAAAAAGAAGCAAGAAAAAAACACCAAATGTGTTGTTTATGCAAATCACCAGTGTCTTCGGTGCTATGTATTTTGTATATCTACGATGTACACATTCAGACTGCGCTGCATTGCTGAGTGCCTGAGTGTCTCTTGCACTTAGAAATACAGGCAGCTGTCACTGATATTGATTAAATGATGCCAGCCATTGGATCATTAACCCTAAGCATTTGAAGCCCAAGTAATTATTATTATTATTATTATTATTATTATTATTATTATTATTATGCAAGACAATTTCTTAAGCGCAGTAAACATGAGAAACTAGGCAAAGTCAAGAGCGCTTTACAAAAACGAGGTGTTAAACAAATGCGTCTTCAACTGTTTCCGGAACCATGATTATTATGATTTGCATTTGGGATGGATTGACTTCATTTGCTGTTTATGGCTCTGAATCAAGTGGAAAATCTCAATTGAACCCCTCAGACCATTGCACCTCTTAGGAAACTGCAATATTGCATTTTCTCACAAAATCACTTATTTACTACAGAACCTTGTGTGTGAATGCAGAATTTGTGCAGAAGTCTTGTATACATTTTGAAGTTGAAGTTTGATATATGACATACAAAAATTCATGTCTACCCTGGTAATGCCACGCATCGGTTTGTGATGGCCTTTGTTATTCATCCATGGTTGTCTTAATGGTTTACTCATTAGTGCATCATCTCTGTCTACTTCCTATTTTCCTGAGTTGGATTTTGTTGGTAGGATATTTTGCATCTTTGGCTTTCATCTGTCTTCTGCCACAGAGTGGAAATAGAAAAGGGTCTCCTTAGCCTATAAATTTTCATAGTGATTTGACAAGTTAACAGGGATACAGAGCATGGATGCACAGATGAGTGTATTTAGCTGGCAAAAAATGGTGACTGACAAAGCAGCCACACTGTACAGGTATATAAAGTACAGGTATACAAACTCTATGTAATGACTAATTAATCATAGGAACACAGGCCTGTGGGAGGTTATGTAAGGGTTCATGCCGGTAAGTGAAAATAAATATGACTTTGGATGAGTATATAGTTGCTCTGTGTGTGTCCAGATTCACAGGAGCTAAAGGACATATATGGAGAAATTGCGCTTTGTTTATATGACCTTTGCCTAATATCACAGTTTAAACTTCAGTTTAATCCGCTCTGTCCTGATTATCTAAACTATGCTTGTACGAAGATCGACTGTGATCGAGAGGAGATCGGTTCTCAGGTCCAGTCGGAGAGTCCAGTTGTTGGTCCCTCCCCAGTCCAAGACCCCTAAGTTTGGGGAAAGATCATTCGCGCGAGGGAATCCTGCCCTGTGGAACTCTCTTCCAGACAATGTGACTGGAGCCGTCTCAGCTGGACTTTTCATTAGAAATCTGAAAACACATTTATTTAATATTGGATATGAACTGTGTTAAGCGCTCTTGTTGTAGGCCTTAGCCTTGTCTACTGTGCTATATAAATTGTCAATAAATAAATAAATAAAACAGTGCTTCAGATATAGCATCTGCTGCACTTCTTTGCATTTAATGCTTTATCATCATAGTGTTATATTCAGAGTTTTATGCATTTCGAGAATTTTATTAGAATTAAATGAGTCAGTGATGGATGAAATTTTTTAAAATGTTATATTGAAATTCTGTTATATAAATTGTATTATAAAATGACTTTCTCTGATTTTCATTCACTTGATCATAATAAATAATTATGGCTGGATTATTGAATAGTCATTCCAGACTGTTGAAGGCCAATGTGGCAATGGGTCATTGGTCAAATGAGTTCAGTGGGTCACAAGGGTCATAGGTCATATTGAGTGACCCCTTGCCATCTGTCATTGGAGGACAAGATTCATTTGAATGGTCAAACAGGACTGCAGAAGCCAAAACAGGGTGAACAGTCAAACCCCAATGTTTTCATTGAGCTTTTTTAATGTAGACAAATGTCTGCCAGAACTACATGTATGTCATATAGATGCAAACAGAAAAGGATTTGGGGCAAAACTGTAACGACTCCATCATACACCAACAGGCGCTGAGCCCACGGTTATTGATGCTGATGATATATTGAATGTGAATGTGATATTTAAAGGGTTTTACTGTATTACAATAGATCTGCATCAGAGATTGGTTAACCAGTGTGTAGCGTGGAGTGTATTTGGCGATTGGTTTAGCATGCGTGGTGGTGCGTTGGGTCGCTCTGTCTGCTCAATAGCACCGTGTTGTGTCTATCGTTGTGCTCAGCGCCGTTTGACTGAATCGTCCGGTTGAAACTTTGCGTCCATGATTCGCACAATGCATCGTTTCTGGTTCAACCGTGAATCGCTTAATTGTTGTTGGTGCAGTGTCATAACATGAGAAGCGCCAGCATTGTTTACCGTATCGATGAATGTTTTCCGTCCGATTCGGAAGCGGAGTGATGACGCACTTGCCGTTGCCAGGCAACGACGAATGTTGACGCTGTGTGCACTGGGTCTCTGGGTCGAACGGGCTCTGCATTCGAAATGAAATGAGAGTAGAAGTGAACCATGAATTTCTGAGTCTGGGTGACCTTTTGGACAGGTCATGTGATTAGGTCATGTGATAATTAATAAATTCTGCATTGGCCTTCAGTGACCTTGCTGAGTTACCTTGCTCACTCCTCCACTCCACTCATACCTGTCTCCTCACAGATAATTTTCAGAATATGAATGACACTTGCCACCCAGTCCTTGCAATTAATGCTTTATAAATTTTTATTTCCGTGGGCTTAGAGATAGTGGGATGTTAATAATTTTCAGTGAAATTGTCACTTGTTTGAAATGTGCTCCAATATTTTGATATCTACAGTATCTACAATCTTTTTAGACATAGGAATAGGCTAGTTGTTAAGGCAACAGTGATGTTAATCAGTGACCTTCAACTGTTGTTATCTTTGCTTTATTTACTAGTTTTAAAATTTTCCATAATTTTATTTTTTGTACTTAGAATGCCCTCTTATTTTTTCAATATTTTAACTGAGATTATTTTCAAGGTCAGCTGACTTTTTTCAGCAGTTTGAACAGCCATGTTCTTGGAAGTCATCTAGGGGCTGTCCATTAATTATGTCAACAATTTTTGGGCAATTTTTGACCCCCTTCCCTTTGTCAACAACTGTCAACTTTCAGTTGTAAACCCCCCCCCCATAATTACGTCAAAAACTTTTGACCCCCCTCCAGATCAATGACAGGTCCCAATAACAAGGTTATTTTTTGCGGTGATGACCATTTTCCCCTGTTTTGTTCATCGTGTGTCAAAATGTGACGGTTATGACCTTTTTTGCCATGCTTTTTTTCCATTGTAATAAGTAGTATTCCATGAAATTCCTAATTTTTGATTATTTGTAAAAAGTGAAATTGTTGACGTCAACTTCTCTTTACCCCCCTCTCCCCTGTCAACAACTGTCAAACTTTTTCAAACCCTCCTCCCCCCATAAATTGTTGACGTAATTAATGGACAGCCCCAGGATGTTAATTTTTTAAATTTTTAACATTGCTTGAAAAAGGCACAACCTCTTCTTGGTCTGTATTTTCAATGAAATATCTGGAAATTTCTGTAGTTGAAGTTGTGACATTTTTATGGCAGACATTTATTGTTTCTCTTGATTTCTCTGTTTATCTTTATGTAATGAAATGGCATTTATTGTTTTAATGCCTATTCAGACACAAGGTTCATATTGAAGTGGAAGATGTTAATGAGTACAATCCCGATTGGCTCCAGAAAAGCTACAAGGCGGAGGCCAGTGAAGGACAACTGTTCACTCGTCTGGTCCAGCTGCAGGCCGTGGATCGCGATGGCTATCAAGGATCGTCAAAGATCTGCCATTACCATGTCATGACGCCAGACGTGCCGTTTGAAGTGGATGGTGACGGTGAGGGATTCGAGTTCCCTTTTTCGTTCTTTTAGGATTTAGACTTTCAATTCGTGCATTCACTGTTGGTCAAGTTTTAACAGTGAGAGTGACAATTATTCAAACAGGTTCAATACTGTCAAATCTGGTTAATGTCACATACAAGGCTGTTCAGATATACGTGTCAGACAATAAAGAGGTTTGATTATCTTTGTTGCAAGAAATTACCCCCAATCACCTCGGTCAACATCACTTTGACACTCTCATTGATATGCATTTGAGATTGCGTCTTCAGGAGTTTCTACTAGGTTAACCTATAGAGTTTCATATCTGAGCAATAACATTGCCTTTCCAGAGTGATAAGCAGCAGCAGTGTGTCTTACTAGGCTCTGGTTAGTACTAGTTTGGTGTTTATTGGGTTCTCCCTGTATTCTGTGTTATTATTTGCTGTGGTCCTCTCTAGCATTATTTCATGATATCAGTGATTTGTGTAGTGTTGTTTTAAAACTCGTTAGCATCTTAGAAACCATCTAAGCTTGACTGTTGTAATACCGCTAGCACTGAGGATGTTTATTTTGAATTGCCTGAATGTTCTCATGTGAATAGATTTGCAGCAGATGTCTATGATTGTGCCTCTTCTGATGTATTCTTTGTGTGCTGTTGTGGACGTAGTTTTCAGTTTTCACGAGGCCATTGAGGGTTTTATTGCTTTATTTAAGGTTTCCTGCGTAACACAGAGCCATTGGACTTCAACCAGCGCCACGACTACATTGTTGAAGTTGTCGCCGAAGACTGCGGTTATCGTCGGTCCGACAGCGCCTTTGTCAGTGTCGAGGTCAAACCAATCTGCCGTTCGGAATGGACAGGTCAGAAAGCGTTGCGTGCACGTCAATTAATTCCGCTTCCTGCTTCTTGTTCTGTTTTTCTGCTTTCATTAAACGGCCTTGGTGGCTCGGTTGGGTTGTGGGGTGGTTGCGCAAATGTGGCTGTCAGTCGGATTGTCTTGGATTAAGTGAGAGCTGCAACAAGGAATTGATTTGAACGAATCGACTTGGAAGCCGCAAAAGACGGCTGACTCAATTTGTCTGGCTGAGGACTTAGTAAAAAATGAGATTCGTGTTGTATTGTTTTGCTTGACGTTAAATTCCCTCGGGACGTTCAGTTCCTTCGGTCTAAGTTTTCAGTTTGTAAAAACTGCGATTTCCTTTTTGTTGTCGGCTGAACCATAGAATTCAGCTAAAGGTCTTTTGTGAGCTCTTTTGTGTTCCTTTTTATGTAATGGGAAATGTTTTATTGCTTTCTTGAAGTCGTCATTTAACTGGGGTTGTGGGTTTTTGAATAGAAACTTTTTGCCTTGAACCTCTAGGAACTATAGAGAAATCCCAGCACTGGGTGATTAAAAAAATTTTCACAAATACTCCATTGCTTGTAGGCTTTTATTTACATTGAAATTACACATATAGTGGAGCATTATATATGGTACTGCATATTGTTGAAACATAGATCTTGGACTACTAGAATAGCAGTTTCCAGTAGTCCATGCATAGATGCTATAATATCGTGAATTTATTAGAAGTCAGTTGATAACATTATGTTTCAATTCCTCCAGAATGCATTATAACTAGGAGGTCAATATGAGAGTTTAATTACATATAGGCTCTAAGCTGTACAGTGCACCACGTACAATCCATAATGTAAATGCACGAGTTCAGTCTGTTAATGTTTGGTTTGCTGTCATGGTCATGTTATGCAGTCTTTAGTTTGAGGGTGACTTTTGCCATCTATCTCCACTGGTCATAAGTGGGTCTCTCTCTGCTTCTTGATGGTTTTTAATATCCCTTTGTTTGTTGTCTTTTCTTTGATGCATTTTCTTCACGTCTTTCCAGAATATTCTTTGCTTCTGTAGCGCACAAGAGCTCTCAATGTGCAGCATTTTTGGATGCCTATTTTTTATTGTTTCTGTTGTCTGCTCTTTCTAAATTATTCACCATGTCTTTTATTCGTATTTAATAGTTTATTAAAATCATAACAACTTATATAACACCATAACATGTTTGATCACTAAGCTTCTGCCCCTTGTAACAGACTGCAGTGACATTTCATAAGCAAGTCTTCAGAGCCTTTTTACGTTTCATAATTGGGTCTGGTTTCTTGATGTTATCAGCGAAGTGAAGTAAGTGGACATCTTGGAAATGACAGAGCTGTTAAGATCACTCATATTGCTCATGTCACTCTGGTTTGCCTTGCTTTGATTTTACTTGATTGGGAATTTTGGTTGGATGACAAATGGTTCACTTAGATTCCATTTGTAGTTCCTCAGGGTTCACTCTACAGACGCACAAGAGATGTGTGCTTTCTGTATATCTGTGCATATGTCGGTAAATAGTTTGAATTGTAATGAGCGTAGAAAATAGTTGATGAGGAAATGGTTTTTGGTTAAAGGAATTGCAGCAGAATATTTGCAGCTGAATTTTTTATTATTTGAGGTTTTTAAATTGGTTTAATATTGCTTGGACAAATTGGGATTCTTTTTCTGAAGTTTGCATCTTCAGAGACAATTCTGTTTTGGGAATTAAGGTCTGGGAGTCTATTAGAGATTTGGAATTTGGAATTCTAAAATCTGTGGAACAGTTCTGAAATAGAATTTTCAAAATTACTTGAATGCAATGTTGAAATTTCATAGATAATTATTCAAATTGCATGTAATTTAATAACATCCATGTGCTCACAGTTGCCAAAGTCTTTTGGTAGTTTTCTAAGTCGATGAGGAAGATTTTTAAGGACAATTGTATCTCTTCATGGTAGCTTATTAAATTGTTAAAGCTAATACATGTGTGATAAGAAGTTGCATTGTTATTTCTTTACGAATTACTTATTTATCTGCCATATTTGCTATCGTTGTAGGAATTTCAGATCGCGTGGAGTTTGTACCGAAAGAAAGTCAGAAGCTGATCCTGCCGAGCGCAAGACTGCGTCTGTGCGACGGCGTCTGTAATCTGACACGCCTGTCTGTCACCGTTACTCTATCAACGGGCCACATTGGCAAAGGCTGTGACCATGACACGTTCTCAATTCAGTCGCAGAGGGAACTGTGCGGTGAGGAGATTATGTCCTCAGAATTCTGAGGATTTTTGATTCGTCCTCACCTCTGTTAATCCATCAAACGGTATCATGTGATCGGTGATCAATGTGATTCCATATTTGCTTCCAGGTTGTAATACTTATCAGCCATCAGAGCCTTTCTGTGGTTTTCTATTTGATTTTCTGTGCTGAGTGTGAGATGGTGATTTTACCCAAGTTTCTGGGCATTTTCTTGCACACATCCAGATTATGTTTGATTTTCTCTGTAGTTATGTTTCTTGTGTGCTTCGTGACATAATTAGCCCTTGTCCAAGTCATCGGATTCTTTCAAGTAAATATTTCTAAACCATCTGAGTCTGTTTCTTCTTACTCTGTCTGTGATATTTATATTTGTTGCTGTTTCCTCAAATAACTGTTGGTTACAATTACAGAAAATAAATGGCTTAGAAGAATATAAGGATTGGATACAAAGAACATATAACAAATGAAGAAGTTAGAGAGAGAACATTGCAACCGAGCATCATGGAAGTAACAAGAAAGAGAAGAATGAAATGGACCGGACACGTACTCAGAATGGATGAAATAAGAAACACAAAACGAATTTTCAACTACAAATTAGAGGGGAGAAGATCTAAATGGAAGACTGAAAAGACGATGGGCGGACGGATTGGAAGAGGATCTGCACATGGCAGGACTGAATCTCAACGGAAAAACTGATGGAAGACACCGAATGACTTTGGAAGAAATAGAAAAAGGACAGAGAACTTTGGAGAGATGTCATGGAGAAGTCAATGGCTGGACAGAGCTGAAGGATGAAGACCTGGCCTGACAATTTTTTTTGTACCATCCTTTCCTAAATGAGTTGTTTAATAGTTCTCTTCAGCCTAATTAGTCGTTGTTCATTGTTCCCTGCTGTAGATCACACACAGCTTAACACACAGGCCTCATATGTACACGATGTTTTACTCCCACAATTATGTCACTCAGTAAGTACATTTGCCAGTTCCTGTTGTTTCAACCACACAGCTGTTAGGTGAGTCAGCGAATCGGGTTAAGCCCTTCATCATCACACAAAGCAGTTTTAAAAAACTGGGCACTCGTTGCTTGTTTGCATCATTCCACTTATGTAAACTACATTAGCACAAGATTTGAAGTTCTATCCCTTGAAAGTGGCCTTAGACAGGATTTGATGTGCCTTTTGAATTGTGTCCCATTAATGGAATGCTAAGACCTTGGGTTCAAAACTCAGTGCACTCATATGCTTAGGAGTTACTTGCCTATTGAGTCAGTTGTTGTTTGCAGGGGCTGTTGATAGCACTGTGGACTTGCTGCCCAGTTCAAGCTTCAAGGGATTAACCCAAGACGCTGCAACAGATAACGGCCACAAAAGAGAACAGATATTCGCATTTGATGGGAAAAGTGCGGCCATTGTCATTCCTTCGGAAAGAGTCGACCCTTCGATTGGCCGCCGTTTCACGATTTCTGCGTGGATAAAACACGAGGAAACGGACGACGAAGGAAAAGTCAAAACAGGGAAAGAAACTATCGTGTGTCATTCTGACGGAGAAGGTATCGACACGTCACCCGAGTCCTTTTAGATTCAGTCTGTTGAAAATACTCGGTTATCTCAGTCGTTGAATTGAATCTCTGTAGTAATGTTTCCTTTCAGATTCAACGACTGCCTCTACTCCCTTTTTAAAAATTAGAGTTCTCTACGCCATGTCATGCGTAGTAAATGCTTGCAGCTGATGAATTATGGGAGAAATAGACTGTGCTTTTGCTATGCAGGCACGGTCTATAGTGCAGTACATGCTGACAAATCTCTCAGTTTATGTGAGATAGAGTGTGTAATAATAAAATATTTAGAGACATCTAAAAGCACTGGCACGGTCGGGAGTCATATATTTTATCGGGTTTTCAGGCAAGATCTATGTCTTTCAGAATATTTGGAAATATTTGCAACTCAGAAGAATTCCTCTTTTGCGATTGTGTTTTTGAAGTGTAGATTGTGAAGCATTGAAAACTCATAAAGGCTTGTTAGCAGCAGTGACATTTTTATTTTAAAGTGAATGCTTTAGAATGAATCAAAGTAATACATTTGACAGTTCCAAAATAGTGTCACAAAATAACGTATGAGCTGAATTGGACTCAAGAAAATAGTTGAGAGGAAAATGAAAATGTTGTAGAAGTCTAAAATAAAACTATATTTCAACAAATTTGTCAAATCCAGTGTGTGTGTGTGTGTGTTTCTTCAACCATTAATTCAGTTCTGAGATATACATAAGAGTCAGCAGCAATGTCCTTTTCATGTGTCTTATGCTGTGGCTTAAGTGGAATGTGGCATTCAATGGACATTGACTGTTGTTTGGCTACTATATATCATCTGCCTTAGTTCAGCTGCGGTGCCAGTGTGTCTTGTTTCTTAGCCACCAGATGTGAATTTCTCTTCCATTTCAGAGATGAATCGTCATCATTATTCTCTGTTCCTGCACAACTGTCATCTAATCCTCCTCCTCCGTCTCGAGCCTAACACCGGCGTAGACCACAATGCCTACCAACCGGCCGAGTGGAGGTGGTCGTTAGAACAGATCTGTGATGGCAGGTGGCACCACTATGCAGTCAGTGTCAACTACCCAGAGGTCCAGATATACGTCGACGGGAAGCGATTCGCGGCCACCAAGTTCAACCCGGAGATTGTCGACGACTGGCCTTTGCATCTTTCGAAACACGTGCATTTCACGAAGCTTGTGGTTGGAGCGTGTTGGCACGGTCGGTTGTCCTTTTGCGTTTCGTATTTGTAAAGTAATATTTCTAACTTTAAAATATATTTTGTTTTGCAGTACATTTAGCTGTGGTTAATCCGATAGCCACGCTGCCAGCAGAACACAGGCTTAGTTTTCTGCCGTCCGCATGCGGCGATGTCATTAGATTTTGAAATTATTTGTGTGTGATATGTGGCTTACCGGTACCACTGTGTAACAATATAGTTACATTGAACAAAGCATAAGGTGATGAGACCCTTCATTTTCTTCCATCTCCAGTAAGGACATAGCCATAACATGTAATAGTGTAGTAAACCTCTTTCAAATATTCAATTTAATAATAGTAATAATAATAATTAATAATATTAATGACAACTGAATTTTAAGTGGTTCAGCGGTGTTACTCCTGCGTTGAAAATGTCAGGTTTTGATCTATAATGGCAGCTATGCTGTTGAAATGTTGAACTCTCCTGAATAAATTCTTCCAGTCTTTATCAGATAAAATATGATATATTTTGAGTTATTCGTTGCCGTTGTTCATTATGGATTGCTGTACGAGCGTCTATTGTATTTTGTTGTTACCGTTGCTCATTTTTGCCATTATCGTTACGTTAGGAGGAGAAGGTCAGATGTTTCAGCATTTTAACGGGTTTTTGGCCGGCCTTACACTGCTCAAGAACAGGACAGAGAGTGAACAGGTCATTCAGTGCTTGACCAGCTGCCAGGAGCGACTGGACTTTGGTGCTGTCGACCTCATGGAAACTGGAATGGTAATCACAGGGATTCTTATATATATAACTTTATTTGCAAACGCAGACAACAAAGAACAAACACAACTCTTAACTAACAACTACACACTCCACTATTATACAGTTGACAATATACAGTGGTTTCTTAGAGAACCGAGATGTAAAAGAGTATTGACGATTCTTTACAGTATCATGTATTAAATGCAATCCAAGCATTTCGTGAATACAGTCAATCAGTGCTTTATCATGTACATCAAAGATTTTGCATACAGCCTGCTGTACTAGATGATCCAAGTATTTAAAGTGCTCTTGTTCGGGCAAGTGGCTTCTGTAGCATATAATATAATACGTAAACAATACGATTTGAGTAAGTCAACACATATCAACTCAGAGGAAGAGGATTTGCTCTTGCTGTACAAGTTATTAAAATTTTTATAAATATTCATTTTGGTCTCTGTGATTGATATCCTGAAATGACGACCAGCTTTAACTACGATCCCAGCCTTATGGTTCCTTTGTGTGTGACTTCCACGCTATGTCTGTTTCTACAAATCCAACCTACCCATAGGACTGTGTTGCCTACACACTATTGCTGTATGTATGTATGTATGTATATACTCTACAAGTATGGATGCTATTCATGAGTGTGTGTGTTACACGAGCGTAAATGCAGTGCATGAGCGCCAATTTAAATATTACTTTAATGTCGAGTTGTTACACTTCTAGAAATGTAAATGACCTTTTATTGCTACTGGGTTTTTTTACAGTCTGTGTCAATGAATAACGAAATAACGAACATTACGATCACCGGATCGACATTGGCTTCAGTTGAGAAACTCATTCAGAGAGTTTCCTACGTCAACACGGGCACTTTCCCAGCAACGGGACATCGACTGTTTACTGTGGAAACACGTGTAACGTAAGTTCTTGATCAGTAACCTTTGTTCTTATTCACTTTTAATCTCTGATCTCATCAAATTGATCTTCTAGATTTATGCAACTCTCTTCATTTGAAGCCTTGTTTGCAGTTGCTGGCATTTTTGAAATACCGTCCCCCAATTAGAAGTTCATTGTCTTATTGAAATGATAGCGTCAACTTAAAAGTCTTGGAAGATGTTGTTTGTTTGGAGAGTATATCAAATGCTGAAATGGCATTATTATTATAATGCTGTGTTGTTGTTGTTCTTTGTTGCTTAAACTCTTATGAAAGGCAAAGTGAGGGCTATGTGATGTTCATACTCTTTGAGTTTAGGAGAAAAGGAAAGGAGATCTTTTTGCAATATGATATGATTTTTAGGGTTTATGCATTTTGTTTCAATTATTCTCAGGAAAGAGAATTTTTCCATACTACTGGGATTCTGGTTACTTTTATTCAGCTTTGAACAGCAGTCTATCTTTGGGACTGAAACTATAATGCCTCCCTCAGATGCCACATTTTTAGTCATCACCCCACTTTGCTTGTTTACCATTTTGGGTTTTGCTGTCCATGTAAGGAGCAGTCACATGGTTCTGTTACATTTTCTTGTTGAACCCATGGAATTGCCATTGACTAGAATCTGTCTTTAGAGTGGTGTTGCATGGATTTGATCTTGGTTAATCAGATTATTTGATATATTTTGCACCTGTGGTTTTCAGGTGTGCTAATGGCAGGCAGGTGACAGTTGAAAAGGTCAATTCAACCATTTTTGTCTACGATTCAGAGAAGTCGTTGACTTCTCTTGATGCTCAACAATTGGTCGAAACAGACGAACAAAATCTGATGCACGGAGAAAAAGTTTTCCACGACCTTCGCATAACGACTCACGCCGCGACTGACAGAATCAACGTCAAGGATCCAAAACTTACAGTAACAAAGTTCCTTAGAACTGTACTTTGAGATTTTGCAATTAACTAGAGTTGTATTAAAACACTGCAGATGGTTTTGCTGTTATTGCGATTGCTATCAGTTTGTTATTGATTTAGTTCTACTAGCATTATCATGTAATATAGTAATTATTTGATGCCTGTGATATCAGTCTTGGTGTTATTGCTATTATTGTTTATTTTACAGACATTACCCATGAACTATAGCACTGTTTACAATCCAAATGAGCTCTCTATGGCTATGTTTCTTATGCAGATTTAATACAGGTGCATGCTGGTTAATATAATGCAATGGTAGATGTTGAGTTGAGATGTGGCAGATACAGAAGGTCAAATATTGGAGTCTTTGTAGCAAATGTTTTAGTATTTCTCATTTGATAATTGTTGGCTTATCTAAGAATGTTGTGAAGCATGGTTAAAGCTCATTGAAAGGCCTGATTAGAGTGTATTCTGTTGCCGTTTTGATATCTTTGACTTTTTGGCATTTTAGAAATATCAGGAATTGGAGAGTGAGAGATATCAGTTGGACTCATGTGTGGTTCACGTGAATCCACCGCTGACACTGGCCGTGGAGCAGTTGAGATATCCAGAAGACATGCTCCATCGTCTTAGCATGGAGGCTGATGCAAGCGATGATGGATTAGTCATTGCAGGTATCATCAGGAAGCAAACCTTTCTATCAGAGAACTAATTAGGTCATCTGACCTCACATTTTCTTTTTGTTTTTGTTGAAGATTTTGACCTTATGCTTCTCCAATGTTTTTCAGCTTGTTCATGTGCTGAAAAGTAAGAAACGATAGAAGTTATAGAAAAATTTGATGTAAGCTATTTCTACTTGTCAGATTTGTTGAAATTGTACGTCTGACTTTGTGCACTTGACTTCGTTGAAAGTGTGATCTAAGGTGAAATTTTTATTCGCTTTATTTGTAAGAGAAAAATGTCTCTTGATCAGCAAATGCAATGCTGCTGAGTTTCATTTACCAAGAGACTCTTACAGTCGGTCTCTGTGTATTTTATGCTTCGATTTGTCTTCAGGAGCCAATACACTGTTGCACTATGAACAAGTGCTGAGTGCAGTCGTCTACGCAAACAGTCGACCGGAGGAACTGAACAGCCGCACGTTCAGGCTCAGCTGCACCGAAATGAACGGCCGCTTTGTCAGCAATCAGCTGTCAGTGACTGTAAGCCCCAACGCTGCTCTTTTACACATTACGAGGGGTGCAGTGATTATGCAACTCTCAAATGCTGAAATTAAAGATCTGCAGTTATCGTTTATCGTATATTTCAATGGGCAAGATGCAGTTATATTTGTTGCCAGTAGTTTCAGTTATTAATGGGTGAAACTGTAAAAGGTATTTAAAGACAGAGATGAATGGAGGAGGAGGTGAACTCAAATTGCAATAGACACCAACAGGTATTGCACCAATGCAGATGAATGATGGGTGTAACTCAGATACTTTGTCATAATGGCAGTTTATATAAGTGAGAGCCACGTTTAGTGTGCCTTCGTTGTTACTGTCAGTCGTTTGATAGACTGTTTTTGTCTCTGTTAGCCTCGTTAGTATCATTATTCCTCTTTTTTCCACTGTATCTTTTATTCATTGCTTGTATCTGTTCTTTGGTATTCTTCTCAGTTCTTAATGCATGCTTAACTTTAATATTAATAATTAGGTCAGGTCAGGTCTTCGTCGTCCAGCCATTGACTTCTCCATGACACCTCTCCAAAGTTCTCTGTCCTTTGCTATTTCTTCCAAAGTCATTCGGTGTCTTCCGTCAGTTTTTCCATTGAGATTCAGTCCTGCCACGTGTAGATCCTCTTCCAATCCGTCCGCCCATCGTCTTTTCAGTCTTTCTTTAGATCTTCTCCCCTCTAATTTGTAGTTGAAAATTCGTTTTGTGTTTCTTATTTCATCCATTCTGAGTATGTGTCCAGTCCATTTCATTCTTCTCTTTCTGATGACTTCCATGATGTTCGGTTGCAGTGTTCTCTCTCTAACTTCTTCATTTGTTATATGTTCTTTGTATCCAATCCTTAGTATTCTTCTAAGCCATTTATTTTCAGTTGCTAATATTTTATTTCTCCAATTCTTTTGTTGTGACCTGCTTTTTATCTCAGCTGATGGTTAATTTCTATGATGATTTCTACGCTTAGTGCATTGATACTTATTCATTTAATTTCTGTTTTCATCTTTTCAAGTTCTGACATCCATTCATTCCTTGCATTTAAATCATCAAACTTCCCTTCCACTTTTCAAAGTTTGCTCATCTTGAATGAATACTAGCTTCTTAATGATTCCTCTGTTTCACATTATTATATTGAGAAAATTATGTACTGATAATAATATAATTGTAATGTTGTAATTGTTATTTATTATATTGATCAATTGAAATTGCGACAATCGACAACATTACTTTGTTGTAACTCTGTAATCCTGTGTTTCTTGATTTGAAGAGTTTTATATTGAATGGAAGCCTTTACCCTGTCTTCTTTAGTTTGAGGTTGCTCATCCAGTCTACCAACCGACAGTTGCACCTCATGCAATTGAAAACCATAAGTTACTTCAGCTGCAAGGAGGTGTCTTAAATGCCGAAAAACCCATCAGCAACAAGGAATCAAAGAAGTCCACCTACGAGACCGGTTATTATTGTAATATTATATATATTATATATAATGCTGTTATGTAATGTTGTACCATTGTAATAAGAATAACTTGAGAACTGTCATGCCAGAAGTTTGTCTAGTTTTCTGGGCTTTTTTTATTTGGATGTTAAATGATGTAGAGATTTATTAGATCAGTTGGAATTTATGGAAAGACATATCTATTCACGATGGTCAGATTCACGTGGTCTCTTCCCAGTCCCCGCCCATTTCTCTCCCATATGCTTTGTGTTGGCCCCAAGTGTACCCGCAGTTTAACCCCCATTTGGAATTTTGCATGATCTTGGTTAACGTTGTTGCCCTTGTGGGTCCACGTTGCTCAGTTCTGCCGTATTGTCGTGAAATAGACGAGTCCCATGAAGACATTGGTGACTATTTAGCCACCGATGAGGTCTCTGATAAGGTCTCAGAACCTCTTTGGAGTGGTTTTTAATTGTATTTCTGTGTCTTTCTCTGTTATTCTTAAAATATCCTTACAGAGCTTTTAATTCCCTAAAATTAAGGGCTTTTACAATTAACTTCTTCTTTTTTTGTTTGATTGCTTCTGATCTTTAATTGCTACTTGTGCATGGACATAGCAGACTCCAATGACTGCCATCAAAGACATATATGCACTATGGACACTGTGTACTTTACTTTACGTGCAGTCATAATAAGCCACAGGTAATTAATCTTTGCATTGCGCAGGAATTTTGCATCAAATAAGCGAATGACTTATAGCAGTAATTTCCTGCTGCAGAAAACGATTGCAAGTGATAGTGTGTGTGAATGAAATGGATCCTTTCCCCTAATACTGTTGTCATGTGGCATGCGATTATATTTTCAGTGAGTGGGGTCATTGTGGTCTGTGCCGTGTGCATTGGCATCGTCAGTCTTCTCGTCATCCTCGGCGTTATGCGCATTCGCAATGCACAGCGTCACCACCAGGATGTCAACATGGATGACAAGCAGGAAATGGAGTGGGATAACTCGGCCCTAACAATCACCGTCAACCCAATGGACCAGGAGGCATGACCGTTCTGTCACTCATTAGACACTTCCGATAATATTATCAGTGCTCTTCGTAATTATCAGCGATTTCAGCTGCTCTTAATTATGCATTATTATCTGATTTAATACGTTTTTAAACTTTGATTATAAAGATTTCTTTTAAATGTTTTCAGTTTGAAGCTGACCCACTTTTTGACTTTTTCAATCAACAGAACAGTGACGGGTCAGATCGCTGCCATCCCAAAATTTTAGACCCTCTTCGTGGGGAATCAGCCTCAAGCAAAGTGGGGGTTAAACCTCAAAAAATTCTTGTCAAATCAAACATGGAGATGACCAAAAGTCTTTGTAATGCTACCTCAGATGGTTGTTACCTCTTTATCATACAGTCATCGTAGAATGATTCCAGTGTTTTAGACTCAATATTATTGTAGTAAAGAAATTTAGAAATCTATTTAGAATGTCTTTTATGAGAAACTGTTATTTTAAAAGGTTTCAATTTATGTAGTAAGACATTCGTTGTTTTTTAACAGACACTTTATGAGGATGAAGGGCAGGACACCAGTCTACATGCAAATGAAACAGACAGCGAGGATGACGGCAGTTTCCATTACGAAAATGAAGTGGACAGTTCGGAAGAGGAGGAACAGGAGGAGGAGGAGGAGGAAGTCGACTCGGCAAAAGCAAAGAGGCGTGAGTTGGAGTGGGACAACTCGACTCTGTCCTTCTGATCGTCACTTGGGTCGTCCTGAACGGTCACTCCTTGATCACTCGTGGGAGGGAGATCTGTAGGTAGATCGAACCTACACAGACTTACGAAGACATTTCCATAGTTTAAATCGATATGCTGGAACATTTGCATGACAATGCGATTAGTGTAGGCAAACATTGCTCTGTGAGGCTGGTCACAGAACTTTCAACTTCTATTGTAAAGTTGCTGTGAATAATTTCTAACTGATATTTACTGATAAAGAGCATTGCTTTTATTCTGACGTCTATTTTGGATTCGATGCCGGTAATGAATATTCATAGAGGATGTCACTGTTAATGATACTCTTGCTTTGAAATTTTAAAAAATCTGGTTCTAGTCTTTTAAGGTATCTTCTACATTTCTACTTTGCTTTTATTTTGTGACAGCTCAAAATGTGGCATTGAGCTAGTGAGTAATGTTATTTTCTAGAATTAATGGCACGTTCACATTCCTTGATTTGTCTGCATTGCACTGTGTGACCGGTGCTTAGTTCATAGTTAGTGATTAACCATTTGTACAATACTGTGTAAAGTATGACACCCGAGTTGGGTTGTTGCTGTTGTTGTTGTTGTATTTAATGTTGTTGCTTACAGGTAATTAAGTTAAGCGTAATGTATTTGAGTGTACAGCTGTACACAGACATTGTTAGAGTGTGTTGTGTATTCCTGCATACTATTGAGTGTTAGCATTGTTTGTTGGACATATGCCAGACAGATTGCATTTCTTCTTAAATATTGTATCTTTGTGTCCAGTTTGCTTTTTGGTGATTTGTGATTTTCATTTTATGTATTTGGCAATTACTTTTTGGGAAAATTCTGTGAATTTTCTCTCTTTTGAGTCGATCTCCTTTCATTTTGAATTTTTTCTTGTTTTGTTCTGTTTCTTTTTTAAATATTTGATGACATTTGAATTCTATTTGCTCTAATTTTGCTTCATTTTTCAAGTATTATGTAAAATAGCAAATCATGTTTCTATTTATTTATTTATTTATTTATTTATTTATCTGATATATTGTATTATGATTTGAATTTAATTATCCCAGTGATGATATTTTTAGTATATGCAATTTGAGAAGATTTCTTGAGAATTATTTTAGAATTTTAAGAGAATCTCTCTGCTCGTATTTTGTGTTTGAAATCGTGCATGCTTTGGAAAGACACGCACAGTTCTGCATGATGCCTAGGTTCAGGTTAATGGTTTGGTGTGGCATCACTGTCAGGCTTGGCCAATGCCACGCGAAGGATGCAAGGATATTATTCACAAAGTGCAATATTAAGATTTAACAACGCGTGAAAATTCAAATGTGAATAGCAATGAATATGGGACATTTCATTTGTTGACATTAGCAAGATGTAATTGATTTCTAACTGCATTCATAAAGATCGTGAATCTTTTATTCCAACTGCTAAGTTAGGACACTATCACAATAGCAATATTTTATCTGCTAATGTAAAGAAAGCTCCAACTCATAGTTGATATGGAAGAAAAATAATGTATCATTTTGGTTTTCAACTAGCTTAATTTTAACCAACTGGTAATTAATTGGTTTATGTTCATTTTCTCTCGTTATCGGTCGAATGGTATTTGTGTTGGTTTAACTTCGAGTTCTAATACTGTTGCAAAGAAGATGAGGATGGGGTATTTGCAGGGGACAAGGGGAATTCCTGGTCACTGTCTCCCTCCACCTCCCAACTGGTCCACTCTATACATGGGAATGGAGATGTTTCATGTCGTCATTAACTTATTAAACTAACTTATTTAGCATAATGAAGAGGTTGAAAATTGTTTACCCCCCATCCACTGGTCTTCTGCAAATGATCCATTGGGTATATTGCAAAGGTTCCTGACAGTTTTATTTGTCTGACTTTCGCTACTGGTACTGATTTGGTTTGAATTAACCGGATATGAAATGTCGGTGAGTCAGAACGGAAATTGATGCCTGAGTTGTTGTTGTAGTGTGTTTCAATCGGCGGTTGGTGTCTGTGTTTTAGCTTCCGTTGTTTTGTGAACAATTTTGAGATAAAGTTTAGAAGATGATTTACTCATCGTAATAGAATTAAGTGTCTTTTGATTAGATTGGAGATTTCGGTTAATCGAATCATTCCTTGTCGATTCAAAAACTGCTTTCAGGTGAACGACGTAGGAAACTTTCTGAAGAAGAAATTGCACAGCAATGTTCCCAAACCATCTGAGAGAAAGTCAGCAAAACCTCAGCGTGATGTGTCAAGCAGCTTGCCATATATTTGGTCGTGTGTATTAGAGTGTTATTGCTGATTTTCCGCACTTTATGCCTCCATGACAGCATTTCCAAAGTGCTACACCTGCAATGACTCACACATTTATTACATTCAAGCTGGTTTTTGTCGTTGGCTGCAATATAGCATTTCACCATTTAAAGAAATCTCTGTTAGAAATGTAGTTTATCTTTCAAGGTTTAATGCATTGTTTGAAGGATATTATAATTGAAGTGAATGTTACATGGAACTTTCCATTTTTATGAAAAAATGTATTGTAAAAGATTGGGTTTGTTAAAAAATCAGATTTAGTGATGACACTAAAAGAGGACGTGGAAGAAATGCAAATGAACTTCATCCAAATGACCAATTAGGCAGCAAGAGACAGACAGATGTGGAAGGAACTCATTCAGACCCATCGTCCAACCCCCAATAGGGAACGACTGAAGGAAAGAAAGAAGAGTGATGACTTTGCCAAGTTCCTTCTGCTGATTATCTTGGTGCTAGTCTATTTTGCCTTCCTTTGCAGGTTGCATTTCCTCAGAGCAAACGATTTAGGAACTTCTGTTGGCATTGCTTCTCGATTGGGCGCAAACATTTAGCAACAAACGAACCATTTGCAAGAATTCTGACGCTCTTGGTGCATGTTTCACATTGTGGGTACCCATGCCACCACTAAGGTGCGCCTCTAGCGAATGCCCGTGCAACTACTAAATGGCGCCTCTAGCGAATGCTAGTGCAACTACTAAATGGTGCCTCTAGCGAATGCCCGTGCAACTACTAAATGGCGCCTCTAGCGAATGCCCGTGCAACTACTAGAGATTGCAGCAGCGCCCAAAAGATGCTCTTCGAGTCTTCGTCGTCGTCAACTTCATCACTTTCGTATAATAATGCTACATGAAAAGTCGACCAGTGAATTTGTCAATGTCCAATAATAATTATGTGTCTATCTTGTTGACCTGCTAATGGTCATCAACTCTCTAACTGGGTTTGGGAACGAGCCCCAGTCTCCCAAAATTTATGATAATAATAGATTCAAATCTTGAGTTTTGAAGCATATTTGCAGACCATATGACAACTGTTCGGCAACCGTGGCCCTCGTTTTCTAATTTTTTTCTTTGTTTCTGCAAGTCTCACACTAGTCTTCGCCTGAGTAGAAGCGGCAATTAGATCTTTGATATGTCTCGGGCTCTTCAATTTAAGTTATTGCTAATGTCTATCATCAAAACTAAGAGAATGCGAGAAACAGTTTTAGTAGGAAATTCGAGGCGATTACGGCCATTAGCGGATTTAGCGTCGCCACGGGGGAAAGCAAATGGGGGCAATTGCCCCCTCCCCAACCTGCCCCAGACCACCTACCAACCTACCAGATTCGTGCAAATCCGGTGGAAAAGTTATTTATGAAGGGGGTGGGAAGGTGCGAAAGAAATCTGACACGACAACCTCCTTTTGCCTACCCCCAACCAAAAATTCGCGTCCAAATGCCCACCACGTTAAAATGCTAACCGCGTTCAAATGTTCACCGCGTTCAAATGCTCACCGCGTCCAAATGCCCACCGCGTCCAAATACCCTCCGCGTCCAAATGCTCACCGCGTTCAAATGTTCACCGCGTTCAAATGCACATATTTCGGAACCGTTAGCGTCGCAACGAGGGAAATGGAGGAACCCCCCCCCTAACACGCCAGTCAGCCCCCCTTCCTTCCCCCCAACCAAACACTCCTGACGACGCCACTAATTACGGCCAAAATGTCTGGTGCAAATGAATCACTACAAAGTCCCCCTCCGAGACCCATCTGGGCATGTGTTTGGGGGCCTCAGGCTCCCTAAGCCTGAATCTAGCCCCCAAAATTATTTCAGGCTCAAATGGCGTTGCGGGCTCAAAAGCAAGGGATGCGAGAGAATCTTCGGGTTCAGCGCCCCACCCACACCCCTCCAACCTAAAATCCTGGCTACATCCCTGGCAGTCTGACCTCTTGTTTTAATCGCATTGGTCTTTGTGCTGTGCAAATGGGCTCCGGACAGGCTTGGAGTTGAAGCACGATTAATTGTGAAAGTAAAGCCTATTAACCTATATTAGCCTCAACAAGAATTCACCGTTACGAACAAATGACAGACACTCTGGACATAAAAAACCCCTTTAATAAGGACACAAATGGCAAAAAGGAAAGGAATTCACCGGAAATAGGCTTTTGTTTGAAACTGTCGGCGCAAATACCAGAGATCCTCGACCATCCCAAAACAATCGTCCTCAGTCAATCATTTAGCTTCTATGGCGCAGTGCCCTTGTGTTTGCGCCCAGGGCATCAGTCGATGGTTGACCATGTCTATAGCCGCGGTGTCAATGTCGGAGAGGTCAGTCGGATCAGCGGAGAGCAATCTAAGGGAGGCGGATAGGCCATGCCAACCGGTAAACAGAATCTTGTGGATTTATATAGCGCTTACAAATTAGTACCGTAGTAGCTGCTTATTCTTAGGCGCTTAGTATTTTAATAATTTAAAATGGCTGTATAGGAAAGGTAGGGTTACCAGATCAGTTGGAAAGAATTTAAGGACACACAAAACACATTGGCTTCTCAGACTTTTAAGGACGTTAAAGAAGCACAAAAAACTAGTGATGACTAGCTTTTTTTGCTTGTCAGACATTTTTAGGGCGTAACAGACGCAAAAAAGGCATAAAGAACTAATGATGACCAGTTTTAGCAATCAATATCAATCAATAAAAAAGTAATTTTAATCTAGAGTAATGTCCGAAATCGGTAGTCACTATTTTAAATGAAATTTAAGGACATTTAATGTCTTATTAAGGACAAACGCATGAAATGTAAGGACATTTTGTGTCCTTATTAAGGACAAACGTCCTTAAGGACGGGGCAACGGAATTTAAGGACTGCCCTTATCATTTAAGGACGTCTGGTAACCCTAAGGAAAGGCGCAAAGCTCAGCTATGCAATGGGCCATGTATCCGCCGTATAGGCCTAAGACGGTTAGACGAATCTGGTCAAACCCAACAGCGCTACAATGTAGGCCTCTAACTGAGTGAATGTCCAAAGGCCTAATGCTCAGCACTTTTAAGTTCTTAATATTCACAGCAACTACATTTTACGAAACAAAACGCTTGACAAATTCATAGCCAAAATAAAAAGTTTGGGCTCTAAGTTTGATGGCTCACATGTGTAATATATATATATATATATATATATATATATATATATATATATATATATATATATATATATGTACACTGTACATATGATGTGTTAATATAATTAATTGTTCTCTTCTGCCTGTGAATTGTTTGATTTTTCTCGATTGATTTATTGATTTATCGCAGCCCGAAGCTCGCTTCTTCTTCAGTTTCCTGCAAATTATAGAAATTTTGTCGACGAACCTTTTAGACAGATTCATAATTTTTCCTATTTCTGAGACATTCCTATAGGTCAAATGTCTTCGATAATTCTCTGCCCCTCCCCTCCCCCACCCGCACCCCATTCCGGTGTCTGATTAAGACCGAGGTGGACCGAACCCCGTCCATTTGCTGGTCTTCGCGATTGATTTACAGAATCTCTCCTCTTCCCTCTCATCCAGTGCCATTCCATCGACTCAGCTCACGCTCTGATTGGTCGAATCGTCCGAACGCCCAGCCAATAGGCGTTCGTCTTTATCTGTCACGATTCCACGGCCGCTAATCCAGGTCCGATGGGAAAGACGGATGGAAGGCTTTTCCATGCGGCGGAGTCCGGCCGTAGTACCGTATATGTCGTTGGTACGGTGGAGAACAGACGCTCTTAGAAGGCATAGACGACGGATTTCTTTAAGGCCTAGATCGATCGAGAGGCGTTTAGATCGATTCAGAGCTGAATTCGTCTGCAGGATCAAGGCAATTGATGCGATAACTCTATGCTGTAGAAACAGTTAAACAGCCTAAGACATCGTCCGGTGCAAGAAATTGTCTCTCGCTAACAAGAAGAGGATTTAGTTTCTGGCGAAGAACCTCTGAATGTTTTAATGGATTCTCCTAATTCAAGTGAGTTCGACCATTTTCAATCTCCCAGTGGCGTAGCCAGGATTCAGGGCTAGGGGCGCATCCGTTATACAAGGCTTCATCTGATTCGACTAGGAATTTGGAGAGCTTTGCGAGCTTCCCAGGGGAGTCTGAAGAACCCCCCTCCCCCACGCAGAACCATTTGCTCCCCGGTGCGCAGCCTAAATCCTTGGCCTAATTGTCATTTATTACAGAGCCGTCCAAAACTCTAATACAGCGAAGTACATGGATTCTGCCTATAATTACCCCTCTCCCCGCATAGAAATTTTCTCATCGGTTTCTCCCACACCCCACGACTCTTCCGGCCCTAATAAGGGTCAGTCCCCCCACTGCGTGCCCCCTTCGGTCTCTGCTCCTCATAACCTACAGATCGTAGGTCATTCGATAGAAGTGACCCTCCATTCTTACAATGGTAACGTTCTCGTATCCTATCCTAGAATTCAAGAATTCGCCAAATGCAAGACGTAGATGGGAAGATGGAAAGCCAACTGCCCGACCTGGAATTCGCTGGGCGGACGGAAGGGGCTTCTAATGCGCCCATGGGCGGTTCCACGTTGGGGATGACTATGGATGCACCTCCCACCGACACACCGACAATGCGTCTTCAGAGGAAGATGATCGCCCAAACGGATTAGCCTTGATGTATATCCACAAAGATATGGACATATCCATAGACAATGTTATCGACAAATTCGCTTCCAGCAATAGAATACTCGATTTTGCACTATGACTTTGTACAACCAGACTAAAATGGCTTTTATACATTTTTTATTTTTAATATTATATTTTATAAATCAAATCTACAGATTTCTTCTAAACCGTTGACATATACTGTAATTCCTTTGACAATTGGCGGGATCTTCCTAGAAATTCATTGCATCCCCCCCCTACCAAGAGTTCTTGGAGCCGCCACTGAATGCGCCTAACGAGCATCCAATGACCTAACATTCCAATGGTCTAAACTTAGGCTGACGGTAGTCTTCTGCCCATTGCGAGCATATGTTGCATATGTTGCTTATTATCGATTATTGTTTAACTAAAAGACAACTGTGTTCTTGGCTCAAGTGAAGTAGTCTCATTTGCGATGTTAATTATCTAAAACTAGCATGCAGTGAACTTGTTCTGCTGGTATTTTGTGGTTCCTTGGCAGGCGCCTCCGTTGAGGAAAGGGAGGGGGTCGTTCTGGTCACTTCAGTCTGAACTATAAGTGCCGTGCATGATTCGGTCATCGCCTGGGGTCAGAGGTCAAGTCCTTCTGACCTCCTGCTTCGCTCGGGCGTTGAGATGGGGTGGGTGGGTGGGGGGATGAAGACAGACACGAAGGGGCATTTGTCAAGCGGTTGTTACCCTCGTCTTTCCATCGTCACGTGAACCGTGTTTCCCAATGACACGACTCACTGGACTTCCATGGGAAGGAGGAGGAGGAAGAGAAGGAGGGGAGGAGTGGAGGGAGGCCACTTTCCAGGAATCCTTCGATGACCAGTGGTCGTCATCAGCTGACCACTGACCAAAGGGCGATGACCGATGGTTCTGTCTCCAGGGACACCCCCGTCGAGGGCTCTCCCCCCTCGCTGTAAGCCCCTTGGCCCACGGCCTCCATTAGAACTGATTAGACGCCGCCGGTCCAGACCTCCCGTCGATTGGACGCCCACGCGGCGTCACCAGGCGCCATGACCACAGCGCAGAGGAACAGAGGCTGAGTGTTTGTGTGTCGCTGCAGAATAAGGCCCTCCTCTGTTCACTCAACCGGAATTCACTCTGACAAATAGAAATGGAAACAACTTCTGTCTCTGGAAATGAACGAAAGACCCGGGAATAAGAAGATATGTCTCTGTATCTATCCATCCATCTATCTATCTATCTATCATCTATCTATCATCTATCTATCTATCTATCATCTATCTATCTCTATCCGGCAGAAACTGCTTTCCAAAATAGCGTCTATATTAATTTGAGACTACGATACTTTGGCTGACAAACTGAAATGATTCTGCTCTGGTCGTTAAACGTTCTCAAGATTAGCTTTCCCTTTTCAAATATATTCTCAGATTTGCACGGGGCTAAAACCAGTGGCGGATCCAAAAGTGTTTGCTGTGGGGGGAGGTGGGGGGAGGGGGCGGGCTGGGAACCTGCTTTGCCCACGTCGCCTCTATGGATCGGCCACTGGTTAAGCGGCCCTCGAAATTAATTCCGCTTTCATTTGATCCCATTTTGATTTCGACCACCTGTTTCAAAAACAGTTCGTCCAAACATCTTAAATTGTCTATTTATTTCTTATCTTCTGCTCACAAAGCTTCGGTTTTCTCCCCCTATTATCGCCCAGAGCATCGTTGTCAAGCGTAGAACGACGACGACAATGATGATGATGATGATGTTGTTGTTGTTGTTGTGATGTTGGACTGAATGTTGTAGGGCGCCACATATGTGTTGGATGTGGTTCGGAGATCACCGACCAGTATGTCCTTCGTGTTGCCCCTGACCTTGAGTGGCATGCGTCGTGTCTCAAGTGCGCCGACTGCCACCAGACACTCGACGAAAACTGCACCTGCTTCGTCAGAGACGGAAAGACTTACTGCAAAGACGACTACATCAGGTACACTCTGCTGCTGCTGCTGCTGCTGCTGCTGCCACAGAGGCGCCATGTGCTGTAAATAGAGGAGGATGGAGGTCGATGATGATGAGGCTGGGTGCGTCGTCATCAGAGCGCTATATAAAGCGACTATCTACGTCTGGTCAGAGTTCCGGAATATGGGGGGAGGCTCGTCAAAATTTTCCCGTAACAAGTCCCTGACGAACAAAAACTCCGTCAAGAAGTTCTTCGCTTTGATCATGCTACCCATCCACCCACGTGACCCATCCACTCCCACCCCCCAATTTAAAAGTTATCATTGATTTTGCGCAAATCCCACTGCGGGTCCCAGCCAGAACAGAGGCCCAGATCCCCATACACTCCCTGGCTAGACCAATAATGAAGAAGAAGATTATTATTATTATTATTATTATTATTATTATTATTATTAATTTCAGGTTGTTTGGAACGAAGTGTGCCAAGTGTGGTCTGAGATTTGCTAAGAACGACCTGGTGATGAGAGCAAAGACGAAGATCTACCACTTGGACTGCTTCAGTTGCAGCGTCTGCGGTCGGCAGTTGGTGCCCGGCGATGAGTTCGCTCTCAGGGCAGCTGGACTCCTATGCAAGGCAGACCACGAAGCTACCAACGACAGAAACAACTACGACTACATCAACACAACTACTACTACTACGACTACGACTACAGCAGATCAGCACGAAGACATCACACGAACAGAAAGCAACAACAACGACGACAGCAAACTCGGTTGGCACTTTAGTCTCCTTAGTCAACGCACTTTGACCTACTTAGTCAACATTGGCGTATTTAGGGGGTATGCTCCCGATCCATAGCATACCCCTTTGGCCTTTGGTCCTTCCCTTCGGTTGCACTTAAAGACTGTTAGACCGACGATTCAACTTAACTCAGTTGTAGTAAATTTACGGTCAGTAGGGGGCCTACTTTACAGGTGGTATTATTAATAAACTTCAACTGTATGTAATTGCAGAACATAGAATAAAAGTTATTTTTCAAACTTCTTAAATTTCAGCATACCCCTTTAAGCCTTCCTAAATACGCCCATGTTAGTCAACGCACTTTGGTCTACTTAGTCAGCGCTCAGCAAGCATAAGGACTTGTCTCGTGTACAGTAGGACTTCGTTATAACGTAGGCCTACTTGGCGGATCCGTAAAATTTAGTACGTTATATCCAATACAATCCAATACGGTAGCGCATCACACTGGACCGTACATTGTGGCACGTTACAGTCTACGCTAGGGGTCTCCAAAGTACGGTCCGAGGACCGCATACAACCCGCCGAGGCCTTCAATACGGCCCGCGGTAAGAAATGAGGAACATACGCAAATCTAATAAAGGAAATTTTTTCGCCGTCTGTGTAATACAGCCGTAGAGACGTTGACTTTAATTATATCTGGCTTCAACTATCATCTGTCGTACTCTTTATCATAGATATAGGTCTACTCTATCTCATGGACTCAGTCATCGCCATGATTTCCTGATGGAAATTTAATCTGAATATGCAGACCTACCTCACCATACTCTTCAATGAGAGTACTTATAGCTGTGGGGAAAGCCATGACTCGATATCTTATCTTCTCCACTGGTGTTGCTCACAGAAAGTGAATGACTTTGGATGTTAGCATTTCCAACAGATCTAATCGTGCATCCTAATGATCTTAACATTCGAATACATTGTGAAACGGCACTCATCTGAGATTTGCATAAAGTGGTTCAAGCGTTGAGTTCAGAAACTGGCACTGTTTGAGAATCAGTTATCAAGAAACTGTTTCCGTGACTTTTCACGCTGTGACAAATATTGCCAAGAAGTTATTGTTCACTTTCCATGATTGTTTGCTGAACGTATCATCTCATGTTTGAGAAAACACTCCCGTGAATGATGAACGATTTTCTGATCTGGACCCATGATCGTTGAAAATAAGACTCTGAAAACCCTTTTGATTCGGTCATTTAAGACTTAGGCCTACCATTTGATCTGCAGATGGATTTGCAATCCAGCGACATTCTGAAGGGAAAATTTAAGGAAGGAAATTTAATAAAATTCTACCAATGCCTTCTGCGTGATCAGTTTATTCATATAGAAAATTTTCCCGTTAATTCATTTCTGCTTTTGGACCTACATACAGCTGCATATGTGAAAAAGGACAATTTCCAAGTACGTCAAATCCTGCTACAGATCAGCATTATCTGATTAATATCCTTACTTCCTTACTTACTTACTTACTTCTTATTATAGCAACTACACACTTTGAACCCCAGTTTGGTGTAATTTTATCAGAAATGCTTCAGTTTCGTTTATCTCACATTAGCTAAAACCCATTTCGATTTGCAACTGATATTCTGCAGTCTGCATTATGCACTGTATCATAATTCAGCAATGTATATGGTCTGTTATTGTTAGTTATTCATTCGCCGCGTACAGTATACTGTATATTCTACTAAATGTCATTTGCTGTGCATGTGTCCCGCGGAACTGTCAAAAGCCAACAATGTGGCCACGGCTGAAAAACTTTGGAGACGTCTGGACCCTATATAGGCCTACGCTATAACGAAGTTCTACTGTATTTGCTGCGCAAACAGATGTTTCTTTATTATTATTATTATTATTATTATTATTATTATTATTATTATTATTATTATTATTATTATTATTATTATTATTATTATTATTATTATTATTATTATTATTATTATTATTATTTATTATTATGAAGACAATTAATATAGCGCCGTTGAAAACGAAGGCCAAAGTCAAGGGCGCATTGACAGGTGTCACTTCTTTATGATAATATTTGTGATGATAATTATCGCTCATTAGCCCTCATGTCTCATGTGCTTTAGACGTGCTATATATACTGTATATATACGGACAGTTTATATAGCACAATATTTTTCTATTAAAGCGTTGTCTTCTCTGCGCCTTATTCTTCTGGTTCTTTATTCAAATTACCGTAATCGTTCGTAATTTCGCTCTCTCTCTCGTGGCTTCGTCGTTCGGCGCACTCCCTTTCAGCCGATGCATGGGCGCTGTGTTTGCGCACTGAATTCCGCACTCCTAGCTCCTGCGATCTGTTCGGCGGACGATTATTGCGCCACTCCTCGACCGAGACGATCACGCACTCGTGGATCAGTGCCACTCCCCTCCATCACTCATTCCAAACGCCAGAAGCGAAGACAGCAGCAGCAGCAGCAGGATGCGGAGGATGCACGAGAGATGTTTATAGAGCAATCGTGTGATGGCCACCTGTTATGGGGCGACTGACTGAGTCTCCCAGAAGACTTGTCGTCGTCGTCGTCGTCGTCTGCTAAGTGCGATGATTCTGGGTTATTGGCGTCTCGCTCTCTCCGTGCCTTTGGATCGGGGGCTGAGCGCCCTCAAGTGGCGGACGGCCCCCGTTCGGTCGGCGAAGTTTTCCCTTCGCAAACAGTCGAGGAGACGACGAGACTTAATCAATTGGCGCCGCATAAATTACGAGACAGGGAACCAGTCTCTTCTCTCTCTCTCTCTCTCTCTCTCTCTCTCTCTCTCTCTCTCTCTCTCTCTCTCTCTAGCGTCATTAGACCGATTCTCTTTCTGTCGATTATAATTATATTAAATACTGAATATCTCTGTTGATTATTCCAGAATTGCTGTCAACATATAGGCGTAAACTTCTATTAGGCATATATGCACAAAACCCTCCCCACTTTTGTGAGGTTGCCATAGTGAAGGGGGAAGGTATTATGGGTTGGGTCCCCCACTTTTTCATCCAAATTGCGCCAGTGTCTGTCAATTCACAACTCAAGACAATCATCGCGGATCTTTTCTTTCAAAAGTACTTGACATTTGACGTTGTAGTGAGTACCGACAGTACTTCTAGTCACGGGAGCAGCAGCCCCATAATGCACCACGGCCCTAGAAATGGCTCCGGGTCGGTGGGCAATTTCCACCACCACCATCACCACCACCACCACCACGGGAGGACGGGGTCGGGACGAGGGGGTCACCAGAAGGGCGAACAGAAGACGACGCGCATCAGAACGGTTCTGAACGAGAAGCAGTTGCATACGCTGAGGACCTGCTATTCGGCCAACTCAAGGCCAGACGCCCTCATGAAGGAACAGCTGGTCGAGATGACGGGTCTCAGTCCGAGGGTCATTCGGGTCTGGTTCCAGAACAAGAGATGCAAAGACAAGAAGAGGAGCATCGTCCTAAAACAGCTTCAGCAGCAGAACAAGGTCAGAGGACAAAGGTCATTCGCTGCCCGTTGATTGACCCCGCCGCTATGACGTAATGCTCTGACCCTGATATGTCCATCCAACTCACCTGTACGGCTGATTAATCCAGGTACTCAGCTATAGTGTTTATCCAGACTCCAGGCCTTTGGGGGGAATTGACTTGGCTGGAGGGAATACCACAGTCCAATGCAAAATTTTGTGTCAGTGCTGACATTTTGGGGGGAATTTTGAGGTTTTTGGGAGAGGTGGAAAATCTCCCCCTAACAGGCCTTGATAAAACACTGCTCAAGTACTCTCACGTGACCTCCTATAAACACCGTTTCCAAAGAATACTCTGAAGATTTTAATCCAAGTATCTTCTTCTGCTATTCAACGCAAAGGAGCAAATTCCATTTAGATTAGAATTCAGTGGCGTAGCCACGGGGGGAGAGTTTGGGGTTAAAACCCCCCTTGGGCGACGAAGAAATTTTTTATGTATTCCGATGCAATTTTTATTTTTTGAGGCGATTTTTGGGGTGAAAATCCTCCTTGGCAGTTATCGACGAAATTTGTTTTCAACCCCCCTTCCGGAAATCCTGGCTACGCCACTATTAGAATTTGTCAAAGCGAAATGTCAAGTGACAGAGAAAGCGAACTAGACAAAGCCTATCAGCATAGGACAGAATGGACACCCGACTCCATTGCATCAGACGACTTCCCTTCTGTCGTCATAGCAACGCTTCGATTTAGAACAATTAAGTATATTCTATTTCTTTCGTCGATTAATTAGTTATAGTCTGTGTGTACTTATATAGTACATGAGACTTGTTTTGTGTTTGTGTTTAAGTACGCATCAGCGCTACATAAATTTAAAGTTGCATTACATTACATCGTCTGTTCCGGTGTGTGGCGGTTGAATTCGCATTAGTCGGTGGAAATGCGCTACAAAAGGCAGTGGGTGGGGGGAAAACTCCCACCCCAAAATGTTCACTCTCCAGGTGGGAAGCGGATAAATGTAAAAACCAAAATTTATCCCCTCCACCCCAGTGGGGGAAAGGGTCGAACACCCAAAACTGCCGAGAAATCTAACCCCGTCTTCTTCAGCTGTGCTTCTGCGTCGTCGTCGTCGTCTTCGTGTTGATGAATGTTTGGTTTCAGGTCTTAATTTTAATAAGAAACGCGCTTAGTTATGTAATATAATCCGTCTTATAATTTCATCTTAAGGCTCAATATGTTTCTGTAGCTTAAAATGCTCATTCGAATGTATTTCGCGCCTAGAAATAAGCAGCTACTGCGCTGCTACTTTCCAGAGCGCTATATAAATTCACAAGATTTTACTTGCTTACTTCAATTTCGAGCAATTGCATACATGATGCTGACCTATAGAGCCTACCGTGCGTATCAACGCGGATATGTCATTCATTTGGCATTTGTAGCATATTAGTTGCATAGAAAACTGGGCGTAGCGGAAATCTCATAAAACCAGACAATAAAGCTGTCGACGCTTCATTCACTTATGATGCTTTGGAATCTCTCGACAGAACACAGTATAAGCTCACTTATTAATTTATACTCCGTATACGTCTACGGTCTATATACTGTATACACTGGATATTTAGTGACTGCGTAGATCTGCCTAATGTCTATATGAGAGGTTTTCTGTTCGTAAGGATTTCTGTTGTTGGTTTCAGTTGTTAATGCATGACTATTACTTAGTTCTTGTGAGTAGCGACGAATAGAGATTTAACTTTTCCTCTGTTTTTGTTTTCTGTTTTCTGCACAGACTGATCGCTGTATTTTGGACGACTCTAACTGGCTCACTCAAAAGGTGCGTCTTATTTATAACGTCTCCCATCTCCTCATTGCTTCTGTATATAGAGAGACTACTGGACCCACAGCCACCGTTTAATTGTCTCTCGCAGGACACGCTCTCTTTTCCATAAAATGCTCGAAAATTGTCTCTCTCTTTGTATGGGTTTTGTTTCTTGATATTTTTCATAGACTGTTTAAATTTTGTCACAGAATAATTCTGAAACGGCTTTAAAAATACAAGAGACTCAAAATTCCCGGAAAATATGCAATCAATGCAATGGATATGCTAAGTGCATTGTCCAGAGAATATTGGACAATTTCTCCCCTCGGTCAGCCTCCATCGTCCGTTATCTTTCCCTCGTCTGCTGTCATGACGGCGCTGGAACTTTCATCTCTGACCACGCATCCGAAATCTCGTGACCAAAGCGCTTCGTTTAATTCGCGACAGTTTTTTCCTGTTTTTTTTGTTTCAAACTGAGTTCCTTTTTTTTTTTCCGTTGTTCTGTTTAAGTTTCTTCGTATTTGGTTTCTTGTTTTCGACTTCTTTTGTTTCTGTTTTTTTTCCTATTCGTTGAGAAATCGATTCGAATTCGATTCATTTCAATCGCCTTCAAACACCGGGCAGTGATTCCCTTTCATCTTCAGAATTTCATATCAAATGACGGAATGATTGGCTCCAAAGAAGGCTCACAAGAAATAGAAACGATGGCGTTATATAATGCTCCATTCATATACGCTGCTGCGTATCACATAATATATGTATAAACAGTAAGTGTCCTTGGTTTTCAATCTCCACTTGAATTTCTCATTTCGTCCATTTATAGTTGCCTTAACAGTTAACTATACAGCAGGGGTGCACAACCCGTGGCCCGCGGGCCATTGGTGGCCCGCCGACGATTTTTTGTGGCCCGCGGACGTTCCCAGGATTTCAATAGAAAGTGGCCCGAAGGCTTCCAAGTGGCCCCGAAGGTTTTCTGGTTTTCATACTAGCGCTACACTTTAAGTTTAAGCCTTGTTATTATCATTTATTATTATTGTGGCCTTGCTGTTAAGAAATTCACGGATTTCTGCTATCAGTTCAACAAAGCATTCTAAAATTCGTCCTCTGCTCTCTCACATCTGTATAATATGGTATGTCATGGTAAGAGGCTAAAGTCTCTTCTATAAATAACTTGAATTGATGGCGACTTAGACCCTTAGAACGAATGACTTCTTCTGTAGCGCTAATATGAAAGCAAGAAAGCCGTCGGGCCACTTGAAAGCCTTCGCGACTATTTGGAAGCACATACAGTAATGAAATTGAACAAACATGTTCTTAGGTTCCGGTTGAGTGCTCGGTTTTGAAAGTTGCAACAAATGGACGGCCACAAAATATGAATAAGATTGTTAAAGACGTTCAGTCTCAACAACTCCATTGGCTATAAAAAAGGCGATTGACCTTTGGGGTTTAAATTGTACGAATTAGTAATTGAGCATGGTCATAATATTTTTTGATTAACAAGGCCTTAACCTTCAATTCTACATTAAAATTACAGTCATTTCAATTTCATTTGTTCCTACTGGATTGATTGTATTCATCAGAAATTCTATTAATTCCATTAGTCCTATCGAAATAAATTTTATCCATAACCATATTAAATATTGCTATCAACGTTTACTGTCAACGTACCACTTCTGCATTAGAAAAAGCGCATGTGGCCCGCGGAGTCTTGGGACCGAAAAATGTGGCCCTTCGTCCTTAAAAGGTTGTGCACCCCTGCTATACAGTGTTGTATTGATCTGGCGTTTGAACGCATGCTGTCTGTGATGTTTTGTTCGTATAGGGAATTCCCCTGATAGCGACCAGTCCAGTCCGCCACGAACCCCCCACCAGCCTCCAGGCGAGTCCAGTGGAAGTGGAGAAGTACCCGGCTCCGTGGTCAGACCTGAGCGAGCTCCAGGCGATCCAGATGGAGATGGAGAAGCAAACGACTCCCTTCCAGCAACTCATCAACTCATTCGGGGACTCTTTCGACGACGACACGGTCGTCAGTTTCGACGACCTGTCAGAGGCCCCCGGGGCCCCCGGGGTTAATGGGGCCACTGGGGCGGCGGGGCGCCTGGCCCAGGCCCCGGGGCCCCATCTGCACTCGCCGCGTCTCGGCGGTCTCCCTCCTGGGCTCCATTCCATCACACCGGGCTACATCATCAACGGACACTACTGAGTGCGACGACGACGACGACGACGACCACCGCACCTCAGCCGCTCGAGAACGTCCCTTGGGAAACACTGGATTTCATGTAGCGCTGTCGTAACAACGTCAACGGGTGTTGATCGTCACGAGGAATGAACTTCGTGACGAAAAAGAGTGAACTGAGGAGGAATGACACGATGATCTCTCTCTCTCTCTCTCTCTCTCTCTCTCTCTCTCTCTCTCTCTCTCTCTCTATCTCTCTCTCTCTCTATCTATCTATCTATCTCTCTCGTCATTCGAAATGGATCCTCTCAATATCCTCTATCGTCTCATCTGCATTCCAAAACGATTTCCCATTTAAACCGGAAGTTACTCGAGAAGACCATGACGTCATCGTAGAACTAGAATTCATCGAACTTCCGCTTATTGATTTATCGTTGACTTTAATGAGGCCGCGGCAGAGTCTAAGGTAAAGACAGGCAGAGTAGTGGCAGTAGTCTGACCACACCACCGGAAGGTGGGGGTTCGAGTCTGACCCCAGCCACTCAGTGGCGGCTCTAGGAATTGGCAAGTTGGGGGCCGTTGGGGTGGCAACTTCTAAGCATGGTAGGCCAACGTTTTGTTTATAAGTTTGTAGTAGTAAGTATAGGGTTCCAACAGGGGCCAGACATTCAATAGGGAGCACGGGCCCCCGAACCCCCTCCCCGTGTGGAGTCGTCACTGCAGCCACTGCGTAGCTACCTTTGGCAAGTTGTTCACTTCTGTCTTGTTCCGAATTTACGATTCTTCACTCAGTGAATGGCTTAATGTGCGTTAACAATCACTCAATAATAATAATAATAATAATAATAATAATAATAATAATAATAATAATAATAATAATAATAATTGACAATTAATTTATTTGAATTATTGGACGGCTTAGACTGGTTAGATAATTGATTGAATATCTTCGGAGACCTCGTAATTGAATTCAACAATTTTGTAAAATACAAGATTAGTTCGCATCGAAAATCGAATGTGTTCGTTTGTCAGTTGTCAAGGGGAGGGGTGTAATGCGATGGGGTGGAGAGGGTGGGTGAGGGAGTGGGGTGGGGTGGGTGACGTGGAAAGTAAAAAGAAGACAATCGCCTGTATATGGAGAAACTGAGAATTACAAGAAGACAAGAAATACGATTGGACTTCCATTTCTCAATCCCCTCCCAGTCGACCTCTTGACCGCCCCTCTGACCCAGGTCATCAAAGACCAAACCAACTAATCGATAAGAGTCGAAGGACGAATACACACAACCTTCAGAGAGAGGTTCTCTTGCATGAGATGGTCGAATACTGTGTTCGTGGACGCTGCTTTTCTCCCTCTTCCAGATCGTCGCTAAGCAACGATTGAGGGCAGGCACTGTGACGGCCAGACCCCCCAGCGGCGGCGGCGGCGGCGGAGGCGCGGGTAGGCCAAAGAAGACGGGGCGGATGATAGAGGGAGCGCTAATCTCTCCCAACGCACACCGGATCTCGGGTAATTCGATCGTCACGGATGACGCTGACGAACTAACGACACCTCAACGAATGACACAGAAGCTACAGGCATGACAGAGGGCAGGAGACATGCTCCCTCCTACACAGGTGAGGTCCGCTCACCCGCATCAACATCTCTCTGCGTCATCAACAGACAGGAAGATGAGTGCTCGATCAGCTGGAACTTTTCGTTTGATGGAATTTTATAAACGAAACATAAATGAAATAATGACGTCATGAGCTGGCGAAATCACTCTCTTTTCCCTCTCAGAGACAACGGGGAGTTGCTAAATGTCTGACAAGAATGCATAAGAGGTAAGTATGATGACGTCACAGTTGTTGCTTGAAATGACGTCACAGTCGGTGCTTACCTGTGAAAATTGAGAAGCGTTTTCTGGGCGCGAATCCTTTCAGAAGAGACTGATTGCAAAAAGACTTTTAGTGACACTACCCCCGCCCGCCTCTTCTTCCCTTGCCCCGTGCGTCCCTCTATAGGACCAATTCCCGTGACCCGTCGACGCGGTCAAACGCTCGTCGTCTGCTGACCAATACAACGACTGACCAGTGACCAGGGCGGTCGTCTGGACGAATGAGCTCCATTGCTCGTCCATTGCTCAGTTGCCAGACGTCGAGTCAGCTCCGAGGTTTCGCTTTCATCCGACACATTTGAGATTCACTTCACACGAAATTCATTCGCTCTATTTACTTTTCATTTCTCTCCTCTTCCACCTCCTCCTCCTCCTCCTTCTCTTCCGCCTCATCTGCCTCATTCCTCGTCTCCTCCTCCTCCTCCTCCTCCTCTCTTCTCCTCCTCATCCTCCTTTTTCTTATCCTCCTCCTTTTTTCTGCTGTTCCTTCTCTCGCTCCTTTTCCTCCTACTCCTCCTACTTCCCCCTGCTCTTCCTCCTTCTTCGTCATCTTCGTCTTCTTCTCCTCGCCTATCTAAAAGAAGCGCTGAAAATGCATTTTCCTGTCCTGCATTTTCAGTCGACCCATCAAAAGATAGAAAGATCGAGACTGTTCTGTATCCATAGAAGATCGAGGAGTCCTTATTAGTCTAAGATCCTCTGACGGTCAGAGAGAGAGAGAGAGAGAGAGAGAGAGAGAGAGAGAGAGAGAGAGAGAGAGAGAGAGAGAGAGAGAGAGACTCATTCATTGTAAAGTTCAAAGTTCTTCATTCCTCTCTCTCTAAAGTCTAAACATTACAAAGTCTCGAAAAAACGAAAGACGAAATAACGCCTTTGAACCGAGTGACAACTTTTCCAAACAGGTGGGCAGAATCGGCGCTAGGTTGAATGTGGGTGGGAGAAGAAGATGGGTGGGTGGGTGGGTGGGTGGTGTTAGACTGGGCGATGCTTTGGAAATGTGTAAATGTTGTCAGTTCATTGAAATGGGTTTAAGTTAGAGACAAAACGACTGAAGAGCTTTTGAAGATGCTGTTTACCTTAAAAATATCGACAGAAAAACAAAGGCTATCTCTCCTTCGATCGATTCGAAGTCTTTTGTCCAGATCTTGGCTTTTCAAAGACGACGTCTCTCTCTCTCTCTGTCCCTCTCTCTCTCTTTCTCTATCTATCTGTCTATCTATCTCTCCTTGCCCCGTCATGTGTTAATGATGTTGACTGTATAATCGACTGAAAGAAGAAACTAAGCAACAGCCTTTTCTATATTCTCTGTTTTTTCCGATGTCTTACATGATGATTCCCTGTCTTTATCTCTTCATAACTGAGTGTCATGTACCTAGATGGGGAGGGAGGGCGAAGGCAAAGGTGGAGATTGGGGGTGGGGTGGGGAAGAGGCAGTGGGGCTTGTTTGTCTGTCTGTCTCTGATGCTTTGTTGAGCGTCAAAAGGGAATTCTAAGCAGAGATTTGTAATTGAGAAGAGAATAAAAGAGAATCGTCAGTTTCAGCAACCTCTCCTCCTCAACATCTCCCATCCCTTGTTGATTAGCATTCAAAGAAGACACCTTGCGTACATCAAGGATGCCGTCAGGAGGAGGAGGAGGAGCAGGAGCAGGAGGAGCAGGAATATGAAGAGGAGGAGGAGGAGGAGGAGGAAGAAGAAGAAGAGGAGGAGGAGGAGACAGAATGGCAGAATAGAGTGGAAGTGGAGCCAACAGTTTCATGTTTACAGAGATTTCATTTTGAGAGAATTCAAATCGTTTAATGCGCAATAGAAGTCAACTGCACCGTCGTTTTGACCTTTGACACCGATCAACTTCTATAGCGCCATTATAATAATGCCTATGGACTCCGTCGAAGGCGCGCCAATTATTCCCCGGACCAAAAAGGAACCGGATGGCGTGGGAAGAATCAGTCCGTCTGTCCGCATGTGTTGTCGTTGTCTCTTCACCGACGTCCCGTGACGTCAATTCCGTCACTTCGGAGCCACGCGCGGACGCAAAAGACAAACAGATGCGGTCATCAGACGGCGGCGAGAGAGAGAGAGAGAGAGAGAGAGAGAGAGAGAGAGAGAGAGAGAGAGAGAGAGAGAGAGAGAGAGAGAGAGAGTCAGCAACAAGAATTGTTTTCACAGCAAATCTAAGGAAAACCACCGCGGTCACTCCAGCTGCCCCACCCTCTCTTCACCTCCCTCCCTGTGGGGCGATGGGGTGTGGAAGAGACCACCACTCCTCCTGCCCCACGGATGAGAGAGAGAGAGAGAGCGATATAAAGGAGGATCCATATCGCTAATTGAATTACCCGCTGGGGAAGATGTCCGTCGCTGGTTTAAAGGACCCGGCGGCCTAAAGCAACAAGATGCAGTCACTCCGGTTGACACGAGAGGAACGGAGGGAGGCAGGGAGGGAGGGACGGAGGGACGGAGGGAGGGAGGAAGAGGGAAAGGAGTGACGAAGGAGATGGCAAAGGTAGATTTCGACCACAGAGAGCCATAGGTCAGATTTTCAAAACATCTCAAGATTATCGGAAGATAACAGGCAAAACCTGCGATTAACGTAAAGGCTTTAATCATCAGAAAACAATCGAAGCAAAACTCAAGGAGGCACCGAATGACTTCAATTGCCTCCTCAATAGAAGACAATGGATGGAGTGGACTCAGTTGTTGCACTGAAAGGGCTTTCCAGGACCATTCCTGTCTACCTGCTCCATGAAGGTTTTTAGCCAAAGCGTTACACTTGCGTTGTCTGTCGTCTGCTGTCGAAGGAGTGTCTGGCATCAATCTAATCGATCGATTGATTTCTAATCAGAATGCGACAATTATTGAGTCGATTGACAGACAGTCGAATAAAGCGAATTAAACTCCGTCATTAGGAGGCAACAACCTCTTACATCGACTGCCACCGTTTCACATCGCAACAGATGGTTAAGCCAGGCATTGCGGAACTGTTGCCACCGGCCATTTTATTTTCACCGGTCGAGCCACAACAGGCGCAGGGGCGTCATTTGGCGGAGGAAGGGGGCCGAGGTCCCCAAGGAAATTAAATTATGTACAATGTATTAAATAAATAAATAAATGGGAAATGAAATGTGAAATGTGCAAAAATCGCAAAATTTGCCAAAATTTTGCCAAAAATATAAAAATGTGCAAATTTGCCAAAATTGGTCTAAAAATTGCCAAAAAGTTGCCAAAATTTGCCAAACATTATCTCGCCCCCAAGAAAAGTGTGAAATGACGCTACTGAACTGGTGTCCCATGAAGACTCATCGGAGAATTCAGGTGAATGTGGACAATACAGACACACAGACATCGATCGAAAGACGGACGACTACATGGACGTCCATTGCGAGGCTCTCTCTCTCTCTCTCACTCTCTCTCTCTCTCTCTCTCTCTCTCTCTCTCTCTCTCTCTCTCTCTCTCTCTCGTGGATAGGAGATGTCAGTTTGGCAGCTGATGCTTAAAAACGGCAGACTGGCAGTCGACGCAGACAGCGTGCAATTATCCCATCGGTTTACGGCATATTACATCGAGTGGGATACGGTTGACGAGGGTTCGCCAAAGGGTTTCTATGGTCTCATTCGGACGCAGATTAAAACTCACGCAGGACTCGTCTCATCAAACGCTGATATCTGGTACGACAATGAATGACGAAGAGGAAGAGAAGAGGAGGAGGAGGAGGAGGAGGAGGAGGAGGAGGAGGGAGGAGGAGGAGGAGGAGGAGGAGAAGGAGGAGGAGGAGGATTGACTGGTAATTGTTACTGAGATATGATGGGTCTGTTATTTTCACCTGAGAGGATTTCAATCTCTCTCTCTCTCTCTCTCTCTCTCTCTCTCTCTCTCTCTCTCTCTCTCTCTCTCTCTCTCTCTCTCTCTCTCTCTCTGTCGTTCGTCCGTCCTTTCATCCGGAAACTCTTGCGCACTCCTTGTCTCCTCGCATCCCATTCTTCGCTCCCATAAAATAGACGAATGAGATTACATGCAGCGGAGTATCCTATTGGGGTGAGAGGGAGAGAGGGAGAGAGGAGAGAGGAGAGGGGAGAGAGGGAGAGAGGAGAGAGAGAGAGAGAGAGGGAGAGAGAGAGAGAGAGAGGAGAGGAGAGAGGAGAGAGGAGAGAGGGAGAGAGGGAGGAGGGAGGGAGAGAGAGGGAGAGAGGAGAGAGAGAGAGAGGGAGAGGGAGAGAGGGAGGGGAGGAGGAGAGAGGGAGGGGAGGGAGGGAGGAGGGAGGAGGAGGGAGGGAGGTGCTAATAGAGACGCAGTCGAAAGGTTTTCGTAATCTCTGATCTCTTCAACCGACGAAAATCTCTGACAATGCGACAAAATGCACGGAGCACTGGGCCAAAGGCTCTGTGACAAACAACCATTCACACAGGATTAACACGGCGACAACCATTGTCTCCTCATCCTCCTAGAAGACGAAGAGGAGGAGGAGGAAGAGGAGAGGAGGAGAGGAGGAGGAGGAGGCTGAGAATATCTGCATCTGCTGTCTGGTTTGACCGTTTCTGTCTCTGTCTCTCAATCTGTCTGTCTATAAGTCTGCCAGTCTGTCTCTTTGTCTGTCTGTCTGTCTGTCTGTCTGTCTGTCTGTCTCTCTCTCTCTCTCTCTCTCTCTCTCTCTCGTCCTTCTCCGAACCTATGATTTCGCTAGATGTTGCCACCGCACTTTGGAATTTAAGAGAAAAACGCAAATGGATGCATTCAATGTATAATATCGCAGATGGACACCAAATGTCACGCATTGAGAAAGAAAATATCTCCAGTGAAACAGAGTGGCACCGATCTTACTGTGCCACCCTGTAAGGGTGGCGGTGGTTTTCAGCACAGGAGAGATCCCACAAAAGCCACTGAAAACGCAGTTAGTATTGCTGCTATTGGTAGCTGAGTAGCTGCTCATTTCTCTAGGCCATTTAGCATGCGTTTAGATTCGAAGGGAGGGACAGTAGAAGGTGGCCTCAAAAAACTGAGCCCATCGTCTTTTACGGCGAGGAGAAGTTGAACCACTGAACGAATGAACGCCAGAACAAACAACCGCCCATGGAATCTATTTGCACCGAAGACGATGTCACGTGATCATCGGTGTGTCTGACGACGCGTTATCCGGCGATTACTCTAAGTGATGCGATCGGCACCGGGTATAGGGTGTCCGGGGCTCTATTGCACCGAGTCCGATGCTGTGTTTGTCAGTCGCTAAAAGGTTTCGATTTAAGCGAAAGAGAGAGAGAGAGAAGATGGGGGTCGTGTGAACCGATGTCTTTGACTCCTGGCGGTCGACTGCGGAACGAAAAACGACTGCGCTATATAAACAGATTCTCCTCGCTAAGTCTTGTTTGGTTTGGATTTGAGAAAACCACTCTACCGTGGAAGGGGAGGCGGGAGAAACTGAAGAGTTGCAGTAATCTAGCTCCAGACCAAATAAATGCCCAATCGAATTTGGACAATTATCTATCGAGTAAATGTTCAATTAGAGCAGTTTTTGAAGCAATCGAAGCCAAGACACTTCAACTGAGACTGACTCCCTCGTTTTAACCACTTCATTGACAGATAAAACCGTCGTACAAGAGACAGGCAAAGAAATCTAACACGTAGGCGGCTAGGCCTAGTCTATGAGTTGATTTTTACATAAGCATATTACAGGTATTACTTTTGCTAAGCATTAGCGTAATAAGCAATAATGTCAGATTACAAAATAGAATTAGAGCCAATTTTGCATTTTGGTTGTCATAGTCTAATATTCGTGTTCATCGCGTAAAATTTGATCAGAAAAGACTGATTTCATCCGAGTCACGTGACTTTTGTAGAAATTTGTTGTCCACTGGAATTAATGAAAAATCATCAGATAAAGACACAGATATAGATATAGATGTCAATGAAATTTACCGCGTGATGTGACTAAAGGTAAGATGAAGGGGTAAGGGGAGGGTGGGTAGGTGGGTGGGTGGGTGGGTGGGAGAATGGGGGACGAAGGAGAATGCAAGTGAGGTTTGAGATGTACAGCTCATAGCATGCGAACAGTCGTCGTGTGTGTGTGTTGTCTGTAAAAAGACTGCAATCTGCTAATGGACTATTTGGCCAAGGGCTTAACACCCAGATGAATCGCCCTCCTCACCAGTCATATGCTCCATCCGTCCGTCTGTCTGTCTGTCTGTCTGTCTGTCCACTTTCATTGCATGGAATATGACTATGATATTCGATGTGTTAGATGTGCTGCAGTTGTGTTGTTATTGTTGTTGTTGCTGCTATTATTTCGTGCATCGACAGTTAACATCTACAGTATGCAGAGCCGTTGACTGAGCAGAGAGTTCATCGCAGCTGAGCAAGAACCGTTCATTTAAATGCAACGATAAAACACAAAGAACAAGTGGATGACAGACTCAGAGACTCAGAGAGACCGTCTCCCTCCTATTCTTAGGAGGAGCTTCGAACTTTCGCTGCTTCGTCATTTCTGCTTTCTGCAAGATCGCAACATGCAGAAATGCAAAAAATAACATATATGCCCTACACTGTATATCAGTCCCTTACCAGGCATGCTCAAGCTAACGGGAGAGAGAGAGAGAGAGAGAGAGAGAGAGAGAGAGTGATTTATAAGTCGTAACCTGTGAGTATTGATTTAACTTTGTCTAATGTATTTTCCTTGTATTTCTATTTCCTTCGGGGAATCTCAAGGAACTTGATTTGTCGAATGCCGAGTAAAGCAAATTACCATCCGTTGACCCTTCGATGCAGTCGACGGCTTTATATAGCGCCTGCTGGTTGTCTCTCTCTCTCTCTCTCTCTCTCTCTCTCTCTCTCTCTCTCTCTCTCTTTCTGTCTGTGTGTGTACGTGTGTGTTTATAAGAAACTGCGAAAACTGCGAGTGGATAATGGAGTCTTTCTCTAAGGACTGCGGGAATTTGCCCACCATACATTTCCCTAAAAGACTAAGGAGTGTCTCACTGGGGCGGTGCTTTGTCCGCCCATGGCCCCGAAATTTCTTAATTCTCAGATTCTCACTGATCCTTAAAACCGACAAAACCCAATCGACCACATGATGACGCAACGTGTCACTGACCTTTTGACCTCTGACCCGAATCACACACAACGGGGTCAAGGACAAGATCTAACGACTGAAAGGAGCCAATGTGGCTCGTCGGTCAGCAGAGCCCCCGAAGGAAAAGACTCAACGCCATCGACCGATGCCCAGGCGTTGCGTTAGAGGCGCTATAGAAGTCCACTGATCGATCGATATTCGAAGCAGCGATTGGCTCCAGAACTATTTTTTCTGACGTAGCAGACGAACTCTTTTTCTACGCGGATGTATCTCTATACCTGCGAACCAGGTCTCTGTTCAGTCAGAGGATGAGAGAGAGAGAGAGAGAGAGAGAGAGAGTGAGGAGGATCAGGAGGGAGGAGGAGGAGGAGGAGGAGGGGGATTCTGATCCTGAGAAAAACAATCAAGAGAAATCTTCCATTACGATAATGAAAGCGCCGCAACGATTCGATTGATTGCTGCTGCTGCACAGTCCTTCACCCTCCCTCTCCCCATCCTCCTCCTCCTCCTCCTCTCCTCCAACGCCACTTCGATTGCCCTCCCGGAGGGCGTCGCTACCCCCCCCCCCGCCCGCCCCCTCTCCGTCGCACCCAACCGCTGTTTGTCACCACCGCCGTCGACGGCGCTTAATGGATGAATACGGATCTCAGGTTCGACACTCAACTATCGTCCGATGGAGAGAAGAAGGAACAGGAGGAGGAAGAGGAGGAAGAGGAGGAAGAGGAGGGTCACGTGGAGGAAACAGCAGCAGCAGCAGCAACAGCAGTAGCAGCAGAAGAAGAAGAAGAAGAAATAGGTGTTCATGAATTAATTGACGCTTAGAAAGCTCAATTAGCTATACGCTGCAACCAACATCTCTCGTCGAAGACACACTCAGACATATCAACGAACTCTGATATACAGCATGCTTAAGTATCGTCCTATCTGTTCGAAAATAGGTCAATCTAGCTAACGATAACTTATAGGCTGTTATATTCATTCATCCTTACGTTCATCCATTCGCTTGCTCGTTCATTAACCCTCCAATCGTCCAATACAGCCAGGGCGGTTTCACGCTGGGGATGCATCCCCCACCGGCCCACCAAAAATACGTGTGTGGCGTTGGTGAATTTCTGAGAAACTTTTTTGGTATTTATTTCATGGTAGTACTTTAGTCTAATAGTACAGTGTATACTTACTGACTAAATACAGTTCAGTCGAAGTTGCGAATTGTCTTATGTAATCGTCGATAATAAACATAAATCGACAAGTCTTTGTGGATTTATTGATTTTGCACTATGTCTTTGTATAACCAGACTAGAATTGCTTTTATACATTGTCAATTCTGAACATTATATTTTATAAATCAAATCTACAGATCTACAAATCTACAGTAATCTACAGATTTCTTCTAAACCGTTTACATATATTTCCTTTGACAACTGGCGGGATCTTTCTAGAAATTCATTGCATCTTTCTCATCAAGAGTTCTTGGAGCCGCTACTGGTCCGATATTTCTTTATCTATTTCCAACTTTCAAGAGAGAAGAAATTTCAAATCTGTTAACGATCTGCTTTCAAAGGGGATATTATCTTCTCTGCATCGAATGTCTTTTGTGTTGGTCTGTTTCACTGCCTCGCATGGGTTCCGCCGCCGTCTGCTATTGACTGTTCACAAGAGACTCGGAGGCTGGAAGGCAGACTAGAGGACTCGGTCGAATGAAAGGAACTAATCTGTTGCTGATCTGCGGAAGGAAAGAATCGCAGCAGAGCACCCATTAGCAAATTAGACGCAGATTAGAAGACGCACTGGAAAACTGCACCGCGTCGAGTAATCCAGGGCAGCGCTGGTCGAAATACGAACAGAAGCGAAATATACCAGGTTGCTTTCCATTGCCCCTTTGTCTGTCTGACTGTCTGTCTGTCTCCCTGTCTCTCTGTCTGCCTGTCTCTAGACTGAGCAGAAACTGACTTGTTGTTTTGTCGCTGAGTCACGTGACAGCCAATCAATCAAGAGGTCAGTGTCAGAACTGACCTTGATTTCTGACAGAGGAATTCCGAAACAGACGATGACTTCGAAAGCCGTCTCTCCACTTCCGCTTTTTGGGCTCAGAATTAGAAATGTTAAACTTTCTTCACTCCAAGTTTTTCTTGGGTCACGTGACCTCGGGGTCCAATATCCTCAGTTCACGACTAGAAGGTCGACGGAGCAGAGAGCGCATGCGCAGTTCCAAAACACGAAAAGTCCGGCGGTAACACTCAGCATAATGCGAGGCATTTAAAGAGTCCGCTGAGCTTCAGCATTGGGTACAATAAGGTCGTCTATTTGTTAAGAGACTTTCGCACCGAGTCCTCGTTGTCTTAGGAGTTGACTAAGCACTGCAGATCTGCTAGAGATAGGATCGAGATTTGAGAATGGAGAGTGGTGGGTTGATGGCGGGGGTGGGGTGGGTGGGTGGGACGGGTGGTACCCTCCCGGGCGTCAATCTGAGTGCTCCGGAGACCGAAGTCACTCATTTGTCACTTCGTCTGTCACGCGGTCATTCACGATTGACCGAAAATCTTTCAATTACTGTTCGTTGAGAGCGTTCGGTCGAGTGATCGGCACACAGCGACCGGATGACGAAACTCAACGACGCCATCTTGCCGACGTCACCGTATGACGTCATCGTCGTCGTCGTCGTCGTCGTCGTTCTATTTGCCGGTCGATCGTCGTCGATGGAGTTTGACTCTCTCGCCAGTCGACAGGCGGCGCTGTTAACTGTTGCTAAATGAAGCAATCTTCTTGTCCGTTGGAGTGCTTCTGGGTCTCTGATTGCTGACTTAGCACAAGGGCAAGACGTCAAAAACGACGCCATGTCAACGACTTTAGGCGTCATGAGAGAGAGAGAGAGAGAGAGAGAGAGAGAGAGAGAGAGAGAGAGAGAGAGAGAGGGAGAGAGGGAGAGAGGAGAGAGAAAGGAGAGAAGTGGGTGGGGAGATCTCTCACTCCGCTTTGGCAAAGGGGCAGGGGAGGTCGTGGAACTGACCCGCACCCTCCCTCCACAACAGACGCTTTTGAGAGTTGGTCTCTTTGATAATAGAGTCGGTGATTGGCGGTGACCAAAAAGGTTCGATTATCTATTTGATCGATCGAAAAAGAACCGACAAAGCTAAGATTAACCGATTAATCAGCAGGTGCGAGAGAAGGATAAAAGGAGCACAACGAACGAGTCACGTGACGTGTGATCTGTTTGTGATTTGGGATTGAATCCCAAATTAGCAGGAGGATCCTAATCTCAGACGCGATTGACTTAGCAATGCATAGGCCATTTTAAAAATTCTCTTGAAACCGATTTCCCTCTTAAGGGCAACTGTAGAGCAAAATTTGACATTTCCATCTTAATGGGCAGATAAAGCGAGAATTTTGGCAAAGCGTTCGCTCATATGCGGTTAACTTAGCGGAAGAGATATGCCAATATGTCGTCATAACTGCTTGATTAAATATTTCAGTTATAAGAGCACCTGTTGTTTAAAACTCTAGCGAAAGATTTCGAAACTCAATTGAAGTCTAAATGCAGTGGTCAATGGTTCTACTTGCGCCACCTGGCGAATGCAGCGAACATAACAGAACCTGTTAAGTTAACACATCGACCGATGCTCTCAAGTGCATCAAATAATGGCGCTAAAGAAGTTTCGCTATCGTTCATCCCTCTGGCGAATGCTTTTGATACCAGTCGACTTTATTAATGCAATTCACTGTACATATAAGCGTACAATGTAAAGAATCCTCGTCTAGTTCAGTTACCAATGGAATTTGGAACAGTGGCAATGGAATGAAGGTAACAATACACGTAGACGCAGGCAATGGTTATAATTATTCACTGATGGTCTATAACAGAGGATAATGTGTCTACTTTATATAGCGCCGCTTTGACAGTAATACACTAATGATCAGCCTAATGGACTCCATTGCAAAGTCCTCTCTCTCTCTCTCTCTCTCTCTCTCTCTCTCTCTCTCTCTCTCTCTCTCTCTCTCTCTCTCTCTCTCTCTCGTATTGGCTGGCTGCTCATATCAACGCAGATTTGGTGCTCAGTTCTTGTCTTAGCACCTTACGCCTCCGAAGCAAGATGGTGTTGCCGCGGCACCCTTTATAAAGTGACAAAGAGGTCGTAGGTCAAAAGGTCAGAGGTTTAGCGTAACGTAAAGAAAACCAATGAAGAGATCTTGAATGAATGGGAATAGAAAGAAGTCTGATGGTAGCCATCAAAAAGGCAGCTTTCCTTCTTCGGACACATAAAGAGGAAGGAAGGCCCGGAGCATTTGGCAATAACCGGAAAAGTGGAGGGGAAAAGAGCAAGAGGAAGCCAGAGAAAACCTATGTAGACTGCATACAAGAAGGAATTGAGGGAGTAAAGAACAACATCAAATTAATAAGAGGATGTCAAGATCGAACAGAGTGGAAATCCATGGTCGCTAACGTAGAAATACAGAGCAGCTAAAGAAGAAGAGGAAGAAGAATGAAATGGAAATGGGGGAGGGTAGGCAGTAGGCACTTCCCTTAACTTTCGATTACTTGTTTGTTTCTTGATGTTCTGTGGATGACATCCAGCCAGTCTCTTTTCAGCCTGGCCGTTCTAATGCTGATTAGGCGTCTATAGTGATTCTAACACAGGATAACATACTCTATTGAACCACTTTAAACCTTATTATTATTTATTATTATTATTCTTATTATTATTATTATTATTATTATTATTATTATTATTATTATTATTATTATTAGTAGTAGTAGTAGTAGTAGTAGTAGTAGTAGTAGTAGTAGTAGTAGTAGTAGTAGTAGTAGTATTATTATTATTATTATTATTATTATTATTATTATTATTATTATTATTATTATTATTATTATTACGTAGGAATAAGCAGCTGTTGCTTTAGTTATTCGACTTATTCCTCGAACACTGGTCTAATCATAACTAGGCTGCATTTGTATAGAGAAGTGCTTCCACCTGGCCAATGGTTCTGTTGACACTCAACAGCTTCAATGGTCGACGATTGTTCTGATTATGAACAACTATTGAGTTCATCGATGTGAAAATGAACTCTTAATATCTCAGATGAACAGTTCATTAGTCATCTTCAGAGTAAGAGATAATAATTATCATCAGAGAGAATTTCTTATTCGTAACTCCAGTGAGCGCAGCAGACCCGTGCAGTTTGTCGCTTGTCGAGCACAGTTGGACACCGGATCCCATGCAATCGGTAGATGAAGGTCGAAGGGTCAGCGATTGACCTTGACCTCCATCATCCGTGACCTTTGGAGTGAGACGACATCCGGATGAGCTGTTGACTCTTCCCGCATCGAAATGCTGTCGAGAACACACCTGGACAGGTAAAGCACAAACACTACAGACGCGTTGCCATGGTAGCCGAGGCGTCGCTTGGTAGCAGCGGACGACGGTTGCTACGGTCAATGTTTTCAATCTAAGAAATATCTTAGATACCTTAAAAATGTAAGATTCGAATCAACACAATTAACATGTACAGGGTATCAATGGTCGTATAATTTCAGTTGAAATCTTGCAGTTAATCTAATGTTTTTGTCGAATGTAATTCTTCTAATCTGTCTGGAATTTCCCATTGATTCAGATTCGTCGTCATGGCCGCCCGTGCAATAGGGCAAGAGGAGGCACTTACCCCATGGAAAATGAAAACACCAATATTTCACATTGGAATTTGAAAACCTTGTAAAATATTGACCGTGACCATTTTTCTAAAATGCGTTTTACCTCTCCTGGAAAAATGTCAGTAGGCGCCCATGTTCGTCGTCTAATCTATCGACCTCCAACTGCCAGTGTCTGCCATTCAAAGGAAGTTATAAACATAAAATTGCATTTGACCACATGCTATGTACTAGTTTTTTTGTTAATATGGGGATGTCGGCTGTCAGACGCTGTAAAAAGGCGTTCTGAAGACAATGTTCGCCATATTGCTTGAGATCGATGCTGGAGTTCCGGAAGTGACCCTACGTTGGCTACTAGTGATCGTAAAGAGAATTTATAGTCATGCAGAGGAATGAGGTGGGGTGGAAGTGGGGTGGGGGTCGGGGAAGGCACTCTGAATTCTACTGCGGTGTCGAGCGATTCCATCTCCATCAGACACTGGAGACCGAATATTAACCCCTGAGGCATTTGGCCAGCCCCTTCGAATATTTGTTGCTATTTTCTAAGAAAAAACCGAAGAACTAATGGACGCTGTGCAGTGAGTGAGTTGAAATGTCCGTTTAAGCATCGCATCATAACCGATGTCTGGCGAATGGCGATGGATAAACGCCCTGTGCATGGTCTCTGCTGCATCATCATCATCATCATCATCATCATCATCATCATCATCATCATCACACTCCATAGTCCATAAGGACCGTCGGAGCCAACGGTGTAAGAGTGCTCGCCCATGGCCCTGGGCGAGCACTCTTACACCGTCTGGCGAATGGCGATGGATAAACGCCCTGTGCATGGTCTCTGCTGCATAACTTACGAGAATTCTCTTCGCTTGCGACCTGACACTCTTTTTGCCTTCAGCTGACCTCTGACCTCCTGATGCTTAACACGACCACTCTACAAGTCCCTTAATTCAGCCTCGCTCTGATTTTTATAGCGCCTTCAGATGGCGAATGTCCCGTTGCTAGGGAACTACGTTCTTCAAAGTCGTTTCAAGCGGATGCAGCAATGCGTCCGTTGGCACGTGACACGGTTGATGTATTCATACGCCAGCACTAGAGGCGTAACGCCCCTCCAGAGGTCGCTTTGAGTGTGGGGGGCTAGGCGGGGATGAGGGTGGGGCGGAGGACTGGAGTAGGACGAGAGGCGAGTGAAATGGTTCCCAATTGGCGGCCATTAATGGCAACCAACGTCAGCGAACGTCTAAGGGAGGGGGGACACTCTGTGTCAGTCATTTTGGGAATCGGTGACTGTCCAACTTCTCCTCTTCTTTTGGTTCTTGTCACAAAATTTAACGACACAAAAGCCCTTAATTAACTGAGATGCAGTTTTTGCGAATGAATCTTCAAGAGACATTGACTGGAATTCTATGAGATAATCGAAAAAGCATTCACAGCGGTTTCCTCTGCACCAGAAAGTGGCAGAAACGGGAAAACCACTGGAGACAAACTAAGCTATTATGCCGATGACCGATCACGTATTTCTGTTGGAAAATGGATTGGAGTGAGTGATTCTTATTCTTGGACACGGGTTCGATGTTTTGCGTCGTTTTCTTTGAATAACAATTACGCGAAAATATCAAAATACTGAAACAATCAAAAGAGAAGAGAAAATTAACCGCAAAATAAAGAACGAATGTCTAAATTCCGCATCTCATGTGTCGATGGATTTGAAATTTTGCGAATGTTTTGTTGTCCTTATTCTGGGTTTCTGCCTATAATATTCAACGCAACCGACGAATACTCGAACCCGGGCGGGGTCGACATTGCCGGGGCTCTGCGCAAAAACCGACGCTCCTAAGACACAGCGAAGCAACGCAAGGATTTGGTTCAGTCGCAGGAAGATCAGAGGCACTCCTCAGAGACGACATCCAGCGACACTACGAATGACAACGACCGTCTTGACGTCAGATGCATGACATGAATGACGGAAGAAGAAGAAGGAGGAAAGTCAAAAGGAGGGAGGAAGGACTTGTGACGTCGACTCTTGTCGTCAGACTCCGCTTTTCTAGGCTTTGCACTTGAACGAGTGTCACGTGACCGGAATTATTTTGGAATCGATTGGCGAAAGAGGTGATCGCAAATGGCGAGAGAAGGGCGCGGTGGGTGGGGTGGGGTGAGGTGGGAGCTTAAGCGCTCCCGAAAGGGACGAAAACGCCGACTAAATATTCCGCAGAAGAGGAAGAAAGCGTCGGGGGGAAGAGCCACTCCCCTCCCACCCACCCACCCGACAGACTCTCCTCTGTTGTGATGAATTTGTGACTGGAGAGTTTCCATCGTTTCTGAAATAACTGGAACGAGTGAAGCAGCTGATTGGTCAGATTTCAGGAATACGGTTTTGGGGGGGCGGAGCCAGACGGAGTAGCGCCAGAATAAACAATGGCGCCAAATTACAAACGCCTAGTTGTTCTCTCAGCTTCGATATCACGGAGCAGATTAAATTGCCATGACAACGTCAGGAAGTAGTAACAAACTACCTAGGCCCATAGCAACGATTGGGTTGACGGAAAACTGTAAAAAGGGGCACGAAACTTACAGATCTTAAGATTTTAACTATACATTAATAACAGCTATAGTGTCATTTTTCAATTCTAAACATTTATTTGCATTAATTAATTATTTCCAGCTGTCACTTAATTTATTAAATTATTTTAGTTTTAATCTTTCACTTTTCGCAAATGCTTAATCGTGGCGTCATCTGTCAATTCGTCTTCTCCATATTTTTCACTGCACTTTTCTTTCCTAATCGTTTCATCCTGTTGATGCGCTTAGCAGAACTCTTAGTCTAAGCAACTCCGATATATAATAATACGAAGATTGCACTGTAGACGAGCGTCCTAAGCAGAACCATTAACACAGATCTGTTGCTCACCGTAAACGATTGGATTAACACAGGAACTGGAAATTGCAAACGCAAACAATCCCTTCTGCACTTTGATGTCAATCTTCTTGGCCGTCTCTCTGGATAAAAACAAAATAACATCTGACGGATCAGGAACAATTCAGTGCAAAGACAATCAGTGAATTTATAAAAGCAGCAAATCAAAACACTCAATTCTACTCTAAGCGTCATTTTAAATCATTAACGTTCTATTGAAAACCCTCTTATGGTATTCGCTTGAAGACTTCAGGCCCTTATACATACAGTATAGTGGACCCAATTAACAAATAGCGATTGTGCTGTACTCACGGTTTGAACCAATACCAAGTGGACATGACAAAATATGGCGTCCAACAGACGATGAACACTGAAACTAAAGAGAAATAAAAGCGAATATTTAAAAGCGAATAACAATTGAGTAGAGTAAATGACTCTCTCTCTCTCTCTCTCTCTCTCTCTCTCTCTCTCTCTCTCTAACGCTGCGTCGAATGATGAGTGTAGACATGAATAGAAGTGACTGTTAGAGAATGACTCTTAGCAACTGCAACTGTAGAAGGAGAAAAAGGAAACGCAACCTCAGACAGGACACGAGATGCGATCAATGGTCCCCGACTCCCCGCTTCCGCTTCAATATGAAAACTGCCAATAAGAAGAAGGAAAGGTCGCCATTCTAGATAATATACATAGACACGGAGAGAGAGAGAGAGAGAGAGAGACAGAGAGAGAGAGAGAGAGAGAGAGAGAGAGAGAGAGAGAGGTGGGTGTACCTATGACGATGGTCATTCTCAGAGTCCTTGTCTTTGCCTTTTCTATCTTTGCGCTTCCTGTGCTTCGAAGTCCATCGATCTCACAGAAGGTGCTTTTGCTGGAGACACGAAGAGGAGGGGGATGAGGCACTGTGCACAAACCACAGACACACGCTGCAAACAGACAGAAGGACGGACGTCGTGGTTGTTTACAGACCCTAGACGCCAACGAGACAGGGTTTAACTGTTGAAATTTGTGCGCAGAGAACACAAAAGACAAAATGGACAGCAATTTGGGTTACGAAACAAGAAAAGTACACATTTAAAGATAAAATTTGTGAACAAATCTAGTATATATTAGTTTTATCAAATCGCTTTACTTAATTAGGTTTTGAACAAAACCAACGATATTTGAATTTGAAATATATTGAATAAGTACTGTTTAATTTCTTACATTTATAAACATCAAAACGTCCGCGACGACTCGCCATGTGGCCCATGAGAACTAAATGAAAATACCAATATGCATGGGCGTAAAACCCGGGGACGGCGGGGACGGTCCCCAATAATTAGCTGGCGGGGACAGAGTATCAATTATCCCCAATGTTTGGGCTATATGGTAAAAATTTTTATCCTACCCCATGATGTTGATGACACTTCTCTCATTTCGGATGGCCTTTTTTCTTGTCAAGATATTTGGAGGGAAAATCTAAAAATATCAGGATGACCTTCTTTTGGCTTGTCAAGACGTATTTCATGGGCGATTTTAAGTCCCCACAGACAAATGGGGGATATTTATATTTCTGAGGGGGTCAACTTTTAAAAAATTATTCTATCCCCAATGTTGACGCCAGACACCCCTGTTCGTGACGGTTTTAGAGCCCAGGATGTTGTTAAAAATTAAATCTATAGTGTTCATATCAAATTTTGTTGCGGTCATGACGAGTAGACTGGATCACTGTTTGCTTAGCTGCAGAAAAACGTTGTATGACTGCTATGCCAATCGATATCTGTAAGCTGGTTGCAGAGGTGCAAACAGCCATCACACTGACTTCCTGGTTTCAATCTTTCAAACTGCTAGTGGCAAAGTTAAAACTGCTAGTGACAGATACAATGGTCAATGTGTTTCATTGTACACTAAGTTTGGGACTATAACGTTAGATTATGAACAGATAAGTCTTATAAGACTAGTATAAGAATACTTTAGATTCTGCTAAATATGATTAACTTTAACATAGCGTATAACTATAAACTTTATGTTTAGAAACATATAAAGGCATAGCCATGCCTTACTGTACTGATATTGTATAAGACACTTTACAGTAGTGTACAATGTATCTCAACAAAAAGTGATTTTGTACAAAGACATAAATGGCAGTCAGTTGAGTCTGGCCCCGATTGGCCCGAAGGATTTCAGAATATAACACAAACCACTGATATACAAAATATAGCATTGATTGATTGATATTGATGTAGCGGTTGCTCTCTGGTGCGCTCACGGTCTCGAAAAATTAGAGGGAACATTTAGTTGCCTGGTGCGGGCCTTTAGGCCTTTCCTTAAGGCCTTCAACAGCAGCAGCAACAACCGTTGTGCGTCTCAGTGGGACGAGGGAAACGCAATGATCGGGGGTTGATATCGTATAAAGACTTAGAGAGCAATTGTCTGAATGTTGTTGTTGTTGTTGCTGCTGCTGCTGCTGTGTAAGCAATTGGTCCATCGCGTGAAATGTCCGATCTGCCTTTGAAACTGTTTCTTCTCTTCCGACGATCGAACAAACGACAGAACAGAAACTGGCGTTATCAATTTATCATCCTCCCCACAATAGCCTGCTCTCTGCCTTTCTGTCTCACTGTCTCTCTCACTCTCTGTCTCTCTCACTCTCTGTCTCTCTGTCTCTCTGCCTCTGTCTGCTTTTTGGATGACGTGACTGAAGCGATTTGGCGCAAAGCAGATTAGTGTCGGAGAGAAGTGATTTGCTCAAATAGAACGCTCACAAACACACCCTCTGCTTTTTGTTCAGTCTACAGTTCTAAATGCGTCAAATGTAGAGTCCAACTGACAGCGTATAGCGTCTACTATCTACAGACAGCGGATGTTTTCGTTGAAGTAGACCGAGTGCAGCGCCTCTAGCGACAACAATCGAAGGCAGAAAGAATTTCACTCCTCGACTTCGATTCGTAGAACTTTACTAGAAATCATCTCGACAGAATCTAATCGTCATAATTCCTTTACTCACCAGGTGGCAGACCGAAATCATCTCGACAGAATCTAATCGTCATCTTGTTTTGCGATTTTTCCTTCAACGCGGCCTGGCAGAACTGCAGACTAGATACCCGTGCGGGAATGCACTCCCTAATTGCCATCACCAGGTGGCAGACTGCATCTCAGAAATCCTCCGTGTGGCTCGCCTCGCGGACAACATCCGAATGCAGTATGCAGCGGAAGGCTCCTAATTCGCTGCCGTGGGCGTTTGGGCGGCGATCTCCGTCGTTTCCATCAGGGCTGACTTTACGCTGTCTCTGTTATCCGACGTTCCCCATCGGCATGCCAGTATGTCAAAGCGCCTTTGACTGACCTTCGTCGTGCGTACGGCGCTATAGAAGTCGTCAAGAAGATAAGATAAGATAAGATAGGTTGTTGACCTTCGTCTAGAATTGTCGGGATTAATGTGACGTGTATCTGTGCAAGGACTACTAGATTACCTGGACGGCCAACTGAAAAAGGTGCCTTACATCAGGGGGCTGAATAAATGCAGCCTCCTGTGCATTTGCATATAATTTTGGACATTTTCAACTTGCAATTGCTCGGATTCTTTAAAAGCTAAAATGATGAGGTATACACCAATGTTTTGCATTTTTATCCTTCTTTCAACCCATCCGTGCAAAATGTAATAACATTTGGGATAAGGGTCCACAATCTGGCCTGAAACAGAACCTCCCTCAAAAAAAAAAATTTTTGTTCCAAGCTGTGTTGCTAAAATTTTTGAGTGGAAACCTAACTTTCGTGAACATCAAAGTTGTAGGGGAATGGTCGAGATATAGGAAATTAAAAGAAATACAAAATCGTTCTAAACTGATCGAAACGACAATTTATCGGAAGGAGAGTTCTCAGCAAATTATCTCGAAGAAATATTGTCAAATTTTCAAAATGTTTGATTTATTTTGTTCCAAACTCCCCTACAACTTTGATCAAAAGAAGGTTTCCACTCAAAATTTATCACAGAAGAAAACAAATTTCTTTGGAGGGAGGTTCTGTTTCAGGCCAGATTGTAAACCCGATCCCAAAATTATTAAATTTGCACGGATGGGTTGAAAGAGGGATAAAAATGCAAAACATTGGTGTATACCTCATCATTTTAGCTTTCACAGAATCCGAGCAATTGCAAGTTGAAAATGTCCAAAATTACATGCAAATGCACAGGAGGCTGCATTTATTCAGCCCTCTGATGTAAGGCACCTTTTTCAGTTGGCCGTCCAGGTAATCTAGTAGTCCTTGATCTGTGTCAACTGGTTTCGGTGAAATTCGTCGACTGGTTCCACGCTGAGCAGAGTGTCGATTCATTCGTCGTCATTAGCTTCTGACTGTACTACAGAGAACCAGAAGATGCGCTGTTTGATCGCCGTCAGACACAATTAGTTTATAACCGCAATTCATGGATACCTTCCTGTCTGTCCGTCTTGTTTGTCTGTGTGCTTGACTGTTTGATTGTCTGTGTGCTTGACTGTTTGATTGTCTGTGTGCTTGACTGTTTCCTGGACTATTCAATCATTCGTCTGAGTTTCCTGGTTTTATAATGCGATGGTGCGACCACGATGAAAGGCCCTTGCATAGACAGGCTAATCCACTTCCTTTGGCTCAGTCTCTGAGACCGGAAGTGAGGGTTCCATTTCATCGTCTTCCGGTCACATGATCTACAGACGAAGGGCCATCCAACGAGCATTAAAGATTCATTCGCCAGATGGTTTCTGCTGCCGGTCACCCATCCAACAGCTAACCGCCGTCGTCGAATGCACCAGCTGATAATTATCGAGCGAGCGGCAAAAATTCACGCAGAAGAACATAAAAACATGAAATAATGAATTGACTTTTTAATCTCGGAATATTTAACGGGTAAATTGTCAGATTAATTACACGGTTTTAGAATAGATTTGCGTAAAATGCGCTGTTTCTCTTGTCAGCGTCAATGCGTCTATTTAAAACCGCAAAACCTGAGCCGAGTCTACTCTATCACTCCACTCATTCTACCTTGGAGCTGAACTGCTACAATCTTACTTATTTTTTCCGGTAAAAACCCAGGGTTTAGCAGGTGCGATGACGTCATTATTGACCTACCCTTTTTCATTTAGCGCCATAGTAAACCGCTAATAGTTTCTACGAAGTCGACTTGGTCGTCGATAGTGAGTTAATGACGTCAGCAAATTCGATCCTCAGAAAGTAGAATGGAAAAGGGACGAGTGATTGAGGAAATCAATTTTAACCGATTAGCCAAAGACTCAGAGCCTGAGAATCGAGCAATTATTTCCATCGGCGCCTCTTCTAATCGGTCGATTTCAATAATTCTCTACTAATAACATCTGATCAAACTCCAACAGCAGCCATTCAGTCTGGCGCCATGTGTGACACTCTCTGTCTCTTCGTCCGTCTCTCTCTCTCTCTCTCTCTCTCTCTCTCTCTCTCTCTCTCTCTCTCTCTCTCTCTCTCTCTCTCTCTCTCTCTCTCTCTCTGCTGCTCTCTGTTGCTCTGTCTCTTTGCCTCTTGTGGCGCTGCTGATGCAGATGAATTTGCCTCTGAACAGCTTTTGCTTCTATAATTACATATGCTGATGCACAGCAATGAATTTCTCTCTCTCTCTCTCTCTCTCTCTCTCTTTGAAAAGCTCTCTCTCTCAAAATTACCTTCTTCTATAATTACATATCCAGCTCTTTAAGCCTCAATAATCTCTCTCTCTCTCTCTCTCTCTCTCTCTCTCTCTCTCTCTCTCTCTCTCTCTCTCTGTCTCTCTGAGATGGGCGCTTCAGAGAGTCCTGGACGAGATGGGCACAATCCTACCTTGACTTGACTTCGGACTCCTTGACCTTTGACCCAAAACGCTCTGTATAATGACGTCAGACTGTCTAAATCTGTCTCTTGACCGTCCAGATGGCAGCTGCCACCCATTTATTCTAATCCCTCCTCCTCTCCTTCTCCTTCTCTCCCTCTCCCTCTCCCAGAGCCGTAACTAGAGGCAGGGGCAAGCCGCCCCGGGCGCCGACCGGTGGGGGCGCATTTTGGATGAGAAAAAAATAAAAAATAGTTGAGCGGAATAAAAAAGGTCACCGAAATTTAGGGCCGCAAAATATAAATCTTGCCCAGGGCGCAGAAAGCCCTAGCTATGGCTCTGCCCTATCCCTTTCCCTCTCCCTATCCATTTTCCTCTTCCTCTCCCTCTCTTACCTTCATAGTCGTGATTCATTTCGTAGGAGTAGCAATTTCCATCTCCGTGCCATTATTTCCATGGCAACCATTACCACGACGATCGTAACTATAAGGCGCCATCGATGTCTCCCGTGTCAACAGGTAACCTGTTATTGCGTTTAGTCCCAGGTGATCACGTGACGGTAACTATGGAGAATGGATGCTAGCGATTGCACTCATCCAATCACCTAATGTGCACTTACCTGTATTAAGTGGCAGTGCGCCTATTTCAGTGAAACATGAGTATCCTGGTATTAAACGAATACGTTCAGTCGTTCTAAAAGCAAAGGCGGCAACACAGTTGTTAATCCACTGTCGATTTGTTAAAGAGACGAGAGAGAGAGAGGACATATTAATATCTGTGGTGCTTATTAAGAGACAACGGAGTCTGTTATTCACCTCTGTTCTGACGCACTTTCCTCGAAATGACGGCGAGGATCATGGCGTACGTGACGATGATGACCGCCAGAGGAACGACGTAGATGGCGGAGATGGTGAAGAGGTTGTAGAAGAGTTCTCCCGTTGGACTGCTGAACGAGTTGAAGGTCACGCACTGCTCCCACTCAGGATACAGTGGATGCGCCTCGACATGGAAAATGAAACTCTGAAATAGACACAGGAACTATAGACCTACAGTAAAGCCAACCACCACCACCCCTCTCTCTCTCTCTCTCTCTCTCTCTCTCTCTCTCTCTTACTCTCTCTCTCTCTCTCTTACTCTCTCTCTCTCTCTCTCTCTCTCTCTCTCTCTCTCTCTCTCTCTCTCTCTCTCTCATCCCTAGTGATAAATTGCGCGTTTTCACCAGACATGCGTCGTCATTCCTGAATTTCAGTCAATCATTTTAAAGCTAGACAATTCATCGAAACGCATTACTTAAACAGAGACACTCGGAATATGATATATTTGTTTGGCGGTTGTAAATTCTGAAACATCAGATCAATTACTGAACAGGTGGTTGCGACTGAGAGGTTTTGGATCGTCGTTCTTAATGGGGGGGGGGGGGGGAGTCTCGACCACTTGGCTGCCTCTTTTCCACTCCTCGAACTCCGTGACTTCTTCGGTGATTTTGAAATGAAGGAGACGAAAACGAATTCACGATAAATGACTTCTTTCGCGCCTTCTCAGTCTCAGAATTCTCGTTTAGAGCGCAATCCAGAGTGACGATTCTTGCATTGAAGTGGCTTAGCATTCAACAGAATTACAATCGTCAATCATCCACTCCGGACAGGAGTGACACGTGTGCACTCTCAGGCACTCTCCTAAATCTCAATGATCTGCCATCTATCGACGAATATTCTGACATCGGTAAGCAAACAATTCCAGCTTCCATCCGCCGTTCCCTCGATTTTCGTTCGTCAAAATCTCGCGCCATATAAACCACCTGCACGTGCTTAAGAGGTCGATCGCCTGCTGAGGAGTGATCTTAGGTTAAGTGAGAAATGAAGAGGCCGAAGAATCGTCCATTGATTGCAAAGTGGCTGTTGCAGTGGCAACACCTGGGCTGCTGCTGCTGCTGCTGAGACGTTTTGTGAACAGGCAGCCATTGTGATCACGTGACTCCATCGGCTGTACACTCGAGCGTGACGTCAGCGATACTCGCGAGGAAATGAATAAAGTCAGGTAACTGTAGAATGTGCCTTTGAAATCGACAAACAGTATACATTAATAACACTGGATTGAAACGGAGTTTTATTGAAAACAGTGCGCCATAACGCAGTATTTTCAATTTCTTTTGGCCTTTCTTAATGCCATGCACCTGTCTGCCGTGGGCTTATTAATTGTATGTGCCAAAAAGTCTTCGTTGCTGAACGGGAGACTGTTGCCACTGCTTCACAGCGTCCATTGAAGAACCCGGAAGAAGACGCCGTTCGCGCATGCGCAGTGAAACCGCAGCATCTCTTTCAATTTCCGGTTCCGCTGGAGAGGAGACAATATGCCATGGACACCTGAGACTGCGTCCTCTCTGTCGGAGGAGGAGGAGGAGGATGCGGGGCTGGTTCAGCAGCAGTAGCAGCAGCGACCGATGGATGCTGCTATCGCCTCCTATTAAGATAAATTACTTGTCGAAGTGTCGCAATTAAAGACAGAAACGATGGACGACAAATCCAAGCAAAAAGACGACACTCAACGGCAACTCCACTGGCTCCAGACAATCGACCCAACTAAACACACAAACACCAGGCAACAGACACTGCTCCTGTCTGTCTGTCTGTCTGTCTGTCTGTCTGTCTGTCTGTCTGTCTGTCTGTCTGTCTGTCTGTCTGTCTTTGCTGTCTGTCTAATTGCTATCTAAAATCTAGAGAATATTCTAGAAACTGAGAATCAAAAACCTGAGACGCTTGCAATTTGAAAAGCAGTTCTGTCTGATTTGATCATTATAAAATGCAGAATAATAAAATGTAAAATAATATAATAAAATATAATAATAAAATAATAATAATAATAATAATAATCTGTCTGTCTGTCTGTCTAGTAGTCTGTCTGTGTCTGTCTGTCTGTCTGTCTGTCTGTCTGTCTGTCTGTCTGTCTGTAGTCTGTCTCTGTCTGTCTATCCTGTCTATCTAGTGTCCTGTCTGTCTGTCTGTCTGTCTGTCTGTCTGTCTGTCTGTCTGTCTGTCTGTCTGTCTGTCTGTCTGTCTGTCTGTCTGTCTGTCTGTCTGTCTGTCTGTCTGTCTGTCTGTCTCTCTTTGCCTCTAATTGCTATTAAAATCTAGAGAATATTCTAGGAACTGAGAATCAAAAACCGAGACGCTTGCAATTTGAAAAGCAGTTCGAATGATTTGATCATTATAAAATGCAGAATAATAAAATGTAAAATAATATAATAAAATATAATAATAAAATAATAATAATAATAATAATAATAGTAGTAGAGTAGTAGTAGTGGAAGTGGTAGTAGGCTAGTAGTAGTAGTAGTAGTAGAGGTGGTGGTGGTGGTGGTAGTAGTGGTAGTAGTAGTAGTAGTAGTGGTAGTGGTGGTGGTGGTGGTAGTAGTAGTAGTGGTAGTGGTGGTGGTGGTGGTGGTGGTGGTGGTGGTGGTGGTAGTAGTAGTAGTGGTAGTGGTGGTGTAGTGGTAGTAGTAGTAGTGGTGGTGGTGGTGGTGGTAGTAGTAGTAGTAGTAGTAGTAGTAGTAGTAGTAGTAGTAGTAGTAATAACATTGACAATGACAATGACAATGACATTATTATTATTATTATTATTATTATTATTATTATTATTATTATTATTATTATTATTATTATTATGCACCTTTGTAGTACAACTTCTAGCACTTGAAGGTATCAATCGATGGTATTCCAACATTTCCAAATGAGAAATGCAAAAGAGGAGAAGCGATCTGAAGGAGATGAGATTACAGTCTAGATTTGAAAGTGTTCAGTTCTTTGGAAGATCCAGAAGACAGACAAAGAGAGTTCCAGAGTTTCTTCTTCTGCAGTCGGATGACCAGAAAATTAGCAGAAACTTTGAAATTAAAGTTACCATTTGATCGCGTAACTCAATTGATGCAGAATGTCGGAAGCGGAGAAAAACCGTCTACAGGCAAGAATAAAGAGCTTCAGCAAAAGGGTCTGATCTATGCTTTAAAAACTTCTTTCAATTTACGATCAGTGGAAATCAAAGCTCATATTCCACATTAAGAGCTACAGACTTCGACCAAATATCTTTCAAGAGCGATAATAGATAGGGTATTAATGTTCCGTCCACCTGTGAAATGGACTGTCTCCTAATCACTGCCTGCCACCTGTTGACCACATATGGCTACCTGAAGATCATCCATACATTTGTAGCGATATAATGATAACAATTATAATGTTATTATAATAACAATAATAATGTTTAGTGTGGTTCAGTAGGATCTGCCATATGTGAGAACCACTATGTTCCACCCGCCATTCATTCACATTGTGGGAACTTGCTGTGTATTAATCTCATGCTTTGTCCTCTTGTTCTCTTGTAGGTCTGTTCCTGTATTCCTCCTTATTTGTCTTCTTGTCTTGTCTTTGAGTCTACAAATAACAACAAAACTCTGCGGTGTACAATGTTATAAATGCCTTATTCAGTTACTGAACTTTAATATCCTATCGTATACTTACTCTAGTATAAACTATAAACGGTAGAAATGTTACTGGGTCACAAAGAAGAAATATAAAACAATTGGGTCACGGGAAACAGTCTGAGAAACGCTGGTTTAAGGTTAAACTTCTCTGATATCTTCTGAATGCAATCTCTCGTATTCGGAATTGTTGCGGCCAAACATCTAAATCAACTGGAGTCTTTTTTCATGATCTGACAGATGCATTGCAATTTCGATCCCAAATGAGCAATTTGCATCTGGCATTATCCATCGTACACAGGTGATCTCTATGTCGCCAGTTCCAATTACCAGGTGGCGCTGTCGTGTGACCTATTTCACAAAATGAGCGAAGAGTTACACTTGAACTGTTACACTTATTACACTTAACAAAGTTCCTATGAAACACGTTTGTCTCAACCTTGCCAAATCCCAACGAGACAGACGAGTTTTCGATGAAACGACACCAGGTGGCGCCAGTCGTTGGGGAGAGGGGGTGGGGTGGGGTGTTGACCAGTGACCGGCAACAGGCAATATTTCCGCGGAAACGCAAATAATATCCACGTGAATTAAGCACGAATGTTGCATGCAAATGGTCGTCAAAGTGAACAGTAGACAGTCGCCAACGCAGGAAGCACATCCACTCATTTGCACATCAAATGCACAATTTGACGATCACTTTATCTTTCAGATTGATTAATTAATTTTGACGCCACTGTATTCGACTTCGGTTCTTTTTAGGTCGCAACTTACGCAGATAACACAATAAGCAACCTGTTGAGGTAAATTCGATTTTCCCAGCAGCAGATGAATGTCTTCTGTTATAGGCCTAAGTCCAGTGCGCCTGTTGAGATCATCAGCCGACAGTTCAATTGGCCGTTCTCAACAGGTGCTCGCCTCATTGACTCCTTCGAATGAGTTCATGATCTGGTGCTCACAACCCGGTGCAAGGAAAGATGGTCGACAACTGCCCTCGTTCAACCGATGCCAGAGAAAATTGAAGGCGCTTACTCTTCGCCCACCACCTCCGTGGTCTTTACCAGTGATGTTAACAAGGACCGACCCCCCAAATGACAGGGACCACAAGCACTGACCTCTAAGGTCAAGGACAGAGACAAAGGACCGACTTCTGTAAGATAGAAAAAAGACAGAAAGGACAAAACCAAAAACGATTTCAATTCGAATCACACAATTTAAAAAGTAAAAAAGGAACTCTCTCTCTCTCTCTCTCTCTCTCTCTCTCTCCTCAAAGCACAGTCTTAAACATAAACGATCTTTATCTTCCGTTAAACTTCACGTTGTCGATTTCGTTTCCGAAATTTTCTCCATAAATTCTGAAATGTAATTGATATTTCGCCGCCTCGACAAGGAAAAAAGATTGCGCATTTGTTTGGCGAGGGGTCGAACCCAGAGTTTCCCATGAAATTTCTGCGATGCGTTTTTGATTATTCTCCGCTTTTTATGCCGTCACTTGAGAAACAAGAAGAAGAAATCGGAGAGCGTGGCATCGGATAATGCATACTGCAATTATATCAGCTGTTTTATCGAGAACTGTTATAACTTATACGCCAGACATCTATCGGTAAATTAGAAGAAGAAAGAAGAAAGAAAGGAAATATTAATAAGAAAGAGGCCATCTGCCGTTCAGTTGATGCGCGAAATTAAAGCTAAATCAAAAGTCATCAAATATTCACATCTGATTTGGAGAAGTCAGCAAAAAACCTTCGGAGACAAAAGAAAAGAGTCTGGAAAAAGAATCCATCGTCAAAGTATCTACAAACAACCGACCATTTACACATGGGGGTCCGGATGGGCGATGCAACGGGGTGCAATTGCATCCCCCCTGGAAAAATTTTGAAGTTATGAAGACGGTAAAATTAAAAAGTAACTTATAGTACTAAGTTGAAATATGAATTTGTATAAGAATCCCATGAACTTTCTTGTAGCGCTAAAATAATTTCTAATTAGTTCCATAGATCTAGACAGTCTTCTACAGTACTTTTTGTTTCGTTCGTGACATGACGCCGTTTTGCGCCCCGTGGAAACATTTTTGTAAACGCCCATGGATTTACACACGCTACATGTTAACAGGGCTCCATTTGCAGAACTAAACGATAGAAACAGAGAAACAGAGACAGAGACAGAGACAGAGTAAACGGGGCTGCTTATAGGGCATCTGCTGCCTAGAGACAGATTGGTTTATTCGTCCCTAATGATAGCTATAGTCGGTCATCTTTCGTTCTTGGAAGCAGACGACGCGGAAGAGAAAGAACACGCAAGAAGAACGGACATTGGACAGCAGCGTCAATGGCTCTCGGAAAGATCGATCAAACCAAACGACGACGGCGGCGGCGGCGGCGGCGGCGGCGGCGGCGGCGGCGGCGGCGGCGGCGGCGGCGGCGGCGGCGGCGGCGGCGGCGGCGGCGGCGGCGGCGGCGGCGGCGGCGGCGGCGGCGGCGGCGTTTATAATCGACGGAATTCATCTGTTCACTTCCTAATCACTAAATGACTAATTAGTCGACAGAAACAAATGAAGAAGCTACAATGCGACGGAGAGAAGCAGCGACAGACAGACAGACACAGGCAGGCAGACAGACAGACAGACAGGAAGAGAAACAATCGATTCAAACAATTGCAATTGAAATCTATCGACTGTATTCACTTTAGCTAATCTCATCTAATCTTGAACTTCTATAGCGCCACTTCATAATGCACAGGAGCATCAAAGGATGGCAAACAAAAATCCAAATCATTAAAGATCCAGGTCAAATCCAGGGTATCCGGCCGGACAAACGGGCGACAGTCTATGGCGGATAAGCCAAATAAAAAAGAAGGGTTTTTAATCTTGTTCTAAACATCTGTAGGGCCTAATGCCTTTTTGGCAATGTTTATTAGCATTTAGTGGACAAAACACTAACAATGACCTTTTCCCTCTCTTTTCTATTGTTTTTTCTTCTTAACTTTGCATCCCCCACCAACTTCCTATAGATTTTTTTCATCTCCCCACCAAGAATTCCTGGAGCCGCCACTGGTTCTAACGCTCCTCTTTGGCTTCAGAATACTATTAGTCTTCATTTGTCATTCAATTTACGCGCAGTCAACTGATTATCTTCATATTCCCTTAGAATTGCATGTCACTTTTGGAATGCCAGTTGCTCAATCACTCACTTCCTAAGAAAATGCGCCAAATAAACGAATCGTCGATGCCTCTAACTGCGTCAAATCAAATCATTCTATTTAGTATCAGAAGGAAAATTCGCGTCGTGAAAATCAAGGAGACCAACGATTAGTTCGTCCATTTAATTATTATTTGATAAACAGCATGAAAATAAAAGTGAGTAAGTAAGTAGTAAGTAAGTAACAGCGTTCTTGTATAGCGCTTCTTCAGTCTTAATATAAAAAACCAGTCCGAATCGCTTCCGCTGTGGAAGTACTGTCGACCTGGCAAAGCCAAAGTCAGAAGCACTGTTAACAGCATTGAGTCGAAGACTTCTCTGTTGCTGAGAAACGCTGCGTCCAGTCTGAATTAGCGTTTGTTTATGAAGGGAATTTGTCCGCAGATCTTATTCGCGAGATCTTTTCAAATAATCTGTTTGCGTATGGAACAGATTCTCGCCAGACACGCTTAACCGCCATCGTCTGCTGAAAATCGCCGATGCGAGCAAATGTGAGTGGGGAGGGACAGGGAAGGGGAGTGTGCCGCAGCAGTCTCGTCTGAGGCGGGAAATGTGTCTTCGGGCGTTCTTTATTTGCGGTGATTTTGAAAACGGCGGACGGCAACACACGAGACAGAACCGGAAGTCACACAGCCAGTCTCGTTTTTATAACAGTTGGCATCCTCCGATGGTCACGTGATCAAAGAGATCGTCTTTCCGTCGGTGGCCGAGGGAGGGCCTGAAGCCGAGGAGCAACACGTGACCTCACGGCCGATCGATCAACGTCCAAT
>CM030864.1:12759508-12809508 GCA_018105865.1 Metaphire vulgaris
TATTTCAAATGCGTCGAAATCGCCTAATTATATCCCAACCACAGCCCGTCGACTCACTTCAACCACTGCATTCGTCAATTTACAGGGTTCTTTTCCTCTCTGCGGAGACAACTGCTTCGGCGAAGTCAGCAGAACGAATTCTCTGCGGACAAAGTTTCTAACGATTTTCCGAGCGCCGAGGAAGTTGTCTGCCGTAAACCAAACGACGCAAAACCATTCTGCGGACAATTCCGCAGACGACGTAACTGCGTCGTAACGGCCGCCGTTAGGCACCGACCGCTAAGACGGCGGGCGACAGGAGGGAGACGGGCCCCTCCTTCCCTCCGTCCCTCCGTCCCTCCGTCCTCACTCCCCATCAGCGAAGACAAATCACCCGCAGAAGGTAATTCGAGTGATATTAGAGAAAGAACAGTAGAAGGACGGAGTCTGTGGATGGCGGAGATTCAAGGACAGTTTCATTCGACCGGAAGAGATCTGTGAGTCGTTAAGGAGGAGGAGGAGGAGGAGGAGGAGGGACAGCGACTGATTCTCCGTCTGCCACCGGAAGACCCTTCCATGCTCCTCGTAGAAACAGTCACCGGGGCTGCTGGCCATTGTGGCAATGCACAGCGAGATGGATGTCCGTCCGTCCGGGCGGGCGGGCGGGCGGGCGGGGGCGGGCGGGCGGGGGCGGCGGGCGGGCGGGCGGGCGGGCGGGCGGGCGGGCGGGCGGATGGGCGCAGTCTCCTGTGCTGCTGTGAATGTGTCGTGAGGCGACGCAGCTGAAGGCGACTGAAGCTGCTGCTTCACAGGATATGAGAGAACTACTCGTCGACTGATTAATCGCCCAGGGCTCCAATTAAACCTGTGCGCCGCATAAATGCTAACGAATCTTTAGATGCAAATAGAACAGTACTGGTCATGTAGCATTACAGTCATGACTTATGAAAGATGACGGCGTCGAATTACTTCTGATCCATAACTCCGCGTCACTTCCTGCCAAATGTCTTCGCATCTCCTGTTTTCCCTACTCACTCTTGTTCTTGTTCTTCTTCTTGTTGTTCTTCTTGTTCTCCTTGTTATACTTATCTTCCTCCTCCTCCTCTTCTTCCTCCTCCTCCTCCTCCTCCTCCTCCTCCTCTTTGCGTCTCATACTAACACTGTTATTGATTGGAGTTACGCATTTTGTGTCCAAAGTCTTTTTCCGTTCTGTTGCCATAGAAACCGAGCATAGAGATTGCGCGCAGATGACGCCACGCTCCTTGGCGATTTGTTGCCACTGTTGCCTTTACATTGTTCATTGATTTTAATCCAACGAACATTAGTAATAAAACTAGAGTGAAATTGATTTCTGGTTGATCAATGAACAGTGTCTGGGTCTGGTCAACTGGGTCGGGTCAGATAGGGCAGATAAACTTCTAAGACGGCTCGCTCTTAGTGTGACAATTCTCCAATGAGTTTACTAAATCACTGGTCGGACCAAAATAACTGTGGAACGCATCACCAGAGCTCGACCATAAACCAATGGCCACTGGTTACACTGCTTAAAGGCAGCGACTGTACTGCCTCCGGAACAAGAAAACGGAACAAATGGGAGAGAGACGGAGACAGACACAGAAACAGAGACAGACAGAGACAGAGACAGACAGAGAGACTATAATCAGTCGTGTCCTATCATGAAATTGTACACAATCAATGCATAGAAGTATCGGTAGATGGCCACTAAATCCAGATCACTTATTAAACAAGTTAAATGCAGAAATTGGAGTCAAATAACTGAACGACGGAGCCTACGGAGAGAAGCAGAGGCCGGGTGGGTGAGTGGGTGGGTGGGTGGGTGGGTGGGTGTGGAGTGACGATGAAGCATTTGCAACCATGGCCGTACGAACAGAGAAGCGAAGAGAGAGACAGACAGACAGACAGAGACAGAGACAGAGACAGAGGTAGAGAGAGAGACAGACAGAGTCGTTGGCTCTGTATTAGGACATTTGAAGCCATGTCTTCTTTTTCTATTTCAGCGTTGATCGTTTACTCTTTCTACAGACAAATGGCAGACATTTCTATCGCCAGAATTCCCTTCCATTTCGCTGGACTTGGGGGGGGGGGGTGATGGTCGAATGGTGTCTCTGATCCAGGTGTGCTGCAGAGTGGTTGTCTTACCTGAGGTACGCTGGCTGCTGCGCTGAGGGCCCAGGCGACGCTGAGCATCGCCCTGCCTCTGCGGTCGGCCGTTTGGATGCTGAGCGGCTGGGCGACGGCGAAGTAGCGGTCAAGGCTGATGGCGATGAGAACGAAAGAGGAAAGGTAGAAACCGAAGGCTCTGCAGAACATCAGCACCCGACATGCCGCGTCACCCGCCTCCCACGACACGGTGGCATGCCAGACGATCTCCAGAGGAAGCATGACGAGCGTGACGAACAGGTCGGCGAATGTCAGGTGCAGGATGAAGAGTCCCACTCGCGACCGGCGTCTGCGGCGCGTCTGCAAGAGGTTGATGAAGACGGTGAAGTTACCGATGCCGGAGACGACGAACAACATCGAATAGATGACGATCGTCAACAGGTGGGCGTCGCTGAATTCCATTTCCGCCGGAAGTGTCGTCATGGAGACGGGACCGGAAGAATCGTCGTCGCTGAGTTCCACTTGGAAGACGGACAGAGCATTCCCTCTTCCGTCAGCAGATTCCATCCTCTTCCGTCAAACACTCCGTTGGAAAAGAAACCCAGAACTACGGAATCCAATTCTTATCTTTAGAATGAACGACCAACGAAGCAGCTTAAGCGCTGCTTCGCATGCGCAGCTAACAGCCTAACTGCAGCTAACAGCCTAACAGCAGCTAACAGCCTAACAGCAGTCGAGTATCCTTAGTCAGCTGAAGACTGTAGTCTTATGTTTTGACTGTGAATACAATTTTATTCATTTCATTCGACTGAAAGATCAGCGATCGAAGAGCAGCTGAAGAAGAGACGAATGACTGAAGCAGCAGCAGCCACTGAGTGACCGACGACGACGACGGCAGCAGCTGCAGCAGCAGAGCAGCTGAACGAGACAGAGTCTCTCGTCAGAAGCGATTAATTATGCTCCTGTTGTTTGGTTCTACGATAAAGATAAAAATATCCTCACAAATTAAGATTTTCCCGATCGATGTCAGTGGTGCAGAGGAGAGAGAGAGGAAGGAAGAGGGGGAGAGAAAGGGAGAGAGGAAGAGGAAGGGAGAGGGGAGAGAGAGAGAGCAAGGGACTCCGCTAGACAGACGACGGACGAAAGAGAGAGAGAGAGCCGCCCCCCTGGCCGCTTCCTCCGATCGGGAACTGTGTTCCTTTCCTGCAACTGAATTACGGTCTCAAGGTGGCTCCGTCCGTCCGTCCGTCCGTCCGTCCGTCCGTCCGTCCCGTCCGTCCGTCCGTCCGTCCGGTCAAACAGTCGGACGCAGCAAAGTCCCGAGTCCATCGCTGTTTATGGACGCACCGGATCTATATATAGAAGCCCACGGCTGCCAATTGCCTATTCTGTCAATTGCCAAAAGTGAGGAGGGTGACTGAGGGAATGCTGATAGAGGAGAAGAAGTGAGTCAAGGTGTGCGATGTCGGACAGCTGATCGATTAGCTGATGACGTCACACTCGTGATCGATTGTTTGATAACGCAGTTGCTATTTCGGGATACTAGACTCTCCTCCTCCTCCTCCTCCTCTTCTTCTTCTTCTTCTTCTTCCTCCTCCTCCTCCTCCTCCTCCAAACAAAGGCAGTCAAATGAGAACGATTCTATTGCTGTGAGTTTTATGCGATTGTGCGATCGCATATAAACAGATTTTCTAATGCTTCGCTTTTCAACCGTTTTTCTCCGCATATGCAATTTTTGTACAAATATGCGGCAATTTTATCCGCATTTAGCCATTTTCGTAACATTTAGAACACTTTTTTTACTATTTTCCTAACAAAGGCGTAGATTCACGTGGATCTATAGAGGATCAGCACCTGTCTGGATGAATTGTTTATTGCTTGTCATCTAAAAAAAACTATCGCAAATATGTGGCGAATAAATGGGACATTTTCCTGCACTTTCCCCGCATTTCCTTTCCTCGCATATTTAGGACCTCTGAGTCCCGCATATTTCCCGAAAAATCACCGCATCAAACTCCTTCCAGCCATAATGTTGGAAATCGTCGAATATGGAGGACAAGGAGAAATACTGGTTCTACAGGAGACTAGCGCTGTCTGCATCGACTTAGTGGCGTAGCCAGAGTTCCGAAATAGGGGGGGAGGTCATATCGACATCTTTGGGTTAAAAAGTCTCCGACGAGCAAAGAGAAAAAGACCGCGAAGACAATCTTCTTCGCACATTTCATTTGCCAATTCTTTTCAGTCATTCGACTGTGCTATACCTACCTACCCCCTAAGGCCTAAATTTCTCAACGGCTTTGTGCAAATGCCACGACTGATCTTCCGTTCCGGAATAGGGGCACTGTCCCCCATATCCCTCCCGGCCAATGCATTAAATTGTAAGAAAGATAAACGAATTTGTTTGGAAGATTGTTTTGAACCTGTTCAAAGTATTGCATTTATTTGGTTCCTCTGCACTCAGCAGGGCTTTTAGTCATTGCTTATTGCTAATTAATCGAGATTTTCATAGGAAATGAACCTCACTTCAGAGTCAGACGCAGAGGTTAATATCGTTTGAAATGTTGTCTCTGTCTTTGTATTTGCCTTTGCACGACTGACAACCTAAGCAGCAGCTCAACTGCTGGGACATCCGATGATGAATATGTATAATTAACAATAAAATGTTAATAACAAAAGAATTCACATTTCACAAGTCGTCAACGCTCAGAAACAGCTGACGAGCAAAAAAAAGGTCGTCAAGAAATTACGACCATCGACTGAGGGCCTGCTGACAACCTAAGCAGCAGCTCAACTGCTGGGACATCCTATAAGTTCAAAGTTCAACAGATCGATATAACTGAGTCAACGGCATTAAGAGCATTATTATTATTATTATTATTATTATTATTATTATTATTATTATTATTATTATTATTATTATTATTATTATTATTATTATTATTATTATTATTATTATTATTAGCGCAACATTTCTATAGCGCAAATAATCGCAAAGCAGCAAATGCGCTCATGATTATGCCCGAACACGAAAAGTCATAAATGACTTCGGTCATTAACGCTGTCATTTTCGCTTCGTTTCAGTCGAGTTTTTATGACTTGTTATTGGATGATGTTGTCGTTTGAAAGGCGTCATGCACACGGCGTGCCTTCAGGTATCAATCACACATGCATATTAATATTATATTATAGTGCATATATATGCCTACTCTATATTAATCATCATCATCATGTGTCATCTTCAATCTGAAGGTTGACGGTCATGAGTTGTTTCCACTTTGTTCTGTCTTCAGCAATCCTTTTTAGTCTTGCGTAGTTCTTTTCCTGTATGTGTTCCTTAACGTCGTCCAGCCAGTCTCTTCTAGGTCTTCCTCTGGCCCTGTTTCCCTCATATCTGCCCTCTAATAGGACTTTTGCTTGTTCTGTGCTTGAACCCCGCATTATGTGTCCAACATACTGAGTTTTCCTGTTTATAATTTCTGTCAGGAGTTGTCTCTTTTCTCCAATTTTCTTTAGTACCTCTTCATTTGTTATTCTCTCTTGCCAGCTAATTTTCAAGATTCTTCTGAATCACCACATTTCAAAGGCCTGTATTTTATTTTTCAACTGCTTTGTTAGAGTCCAGCATTCGCGGGAGAATGCGATAACCGAGTATACATAGCATCTCAGGATTCGTAGTTTTAGTGTTAGGTCTAGGTTTCTTCTTAGTAATTCTTTTTGCTTCCAAAAGGCTTCTTTGGCCATAGTAATTCTGGCATTTATATCTCTTGTACATCGTCCGTTTTCTGTTATGAAACTGCCCAGATATTTGTATTCCTTTACTTGTTCCAACTTAGTGTTATCAATTGAGATGTTGTGTTATTTCTCATTTTTGTGTTTGCTTACTATCATCGTTTTTGTTTTCTTTCTGTTAATTTCCATCCCGTATTCTTTGCTTTTGTCGTTTAGCTTGTTAATTATGAGTTGGAGGTCTTCCTCTTTTTCTGCAAAGATTACCGTATCATCTGCATATCTGAGTATGTTATAGATTGTTCCATCGATTTTCATTCCAGGGATTTGTTCTAATGCTTCCTTTATTAATAACTCTGTATATAGGTTAAATAGTAAAGGGGATACTATGCATCTTTGTCTGACTCCATTTTTATTTGTATCTTCTCGGATTCCTCCTCTTTTATTCTTATGGCGGCGTATTCATTCCAGTATAAGTTACAGATTAAATTTTGCTCCAGTTTTGGTATTCCTGCCCATTCTAGGGTCTCCAATAGCTTTTGATGATTTATTCAGTCGAATGCTTTTTTATAATCGATGAAGCATATGTGTAATTTCTTTTCCATTTTTAGAGCGTTTTCGCAAAGATCCTTAATTGAAAGATGGCGTCTCTGGTTCTCTTGCCTTTTGTGAAACCCAGTTGATTTTCTGATAATATTGATTCTGCTGTCGATGTGATTCAATTCTTCATTACCTGTAGTAAGATTTTAGATGCGTGCGAGATCAGGCTTATAATTCTGTAATCGTCACGGTCTTGTGCTTCGTTTACTTAATAACGCACTCAAATATGCATTTTAAAAATGAATCTATTTGAATGTTTGCCATTTTCGTCCACTTTATTATTTAGCTCACTAATAACTGTTCATGCATTGCTTTAGACAGGGTCTTTGTGTTGAGGATCGGTTCATACAAACACTTTGACAAGACACTGCACTTGGAAAATCTCTTACGTGTCCAGACGCATTCGCTCGTAAAGTCGTCGACCAATTGGCCCTGCTACAGTCCAGCAACTATCCACTGGTTCAGTTGTCAGGCCACTGGGGCCTTAGAGGTGGAGAGGGGTTAGTCCCCCACTTTCGAGGGTGCGAAATGTTAGTCAAGTGGAGTGGGATTTTCAGCTGCTTTGTGGAAACATTGAACTCTTAATTACCCTGTTGACCAAATGGAATTTTTTTCTGTTGAGGCTGCAAATACAATATTGTTTCATATTCTTATCAATTCTTTTCATTTTGAAGCTTCGATCTTTTCACCTTTCGCAGAAACAACCAAGCAGTTAGTGGAAGAAGAAGTGCAAGAGCAGAGTCCTCTTGAAAGTTCTGGTGACTCTCTCTCTCTCTCTCTCTCTCTCTCTCTCTCTCTCTCTCTCGTCTCTCTCTCGCTCGTCTCTCTCTCTCTCTCTCTCTCTCTCTCTCTCTCTCTCTCTCTCTCTCTCTCTCTCTCTCTCTCTCTCTCTCTCTCTCTCTCTCTCGTATTTCTTCCGAACTATGATTTCTCTGCCGTTCAGTTGATCTTCTGAAGTTCTGCGGATGATTTTGGCATTGTACGTAATAATAGTTACAATATTATAATAACAATGATGATTATTGTTATTGATGTTTCTGCTATTATTGTTGTTGTCATTTATGCATGTTGCAGGATTTGAACCTGTAAGAGAGCGGCTGGATACAGTTTGATGTTGATTATTATCGTTCGTAGTTAACGAGACCCAATATCAGCCTTCAATGCAAGGCCAGAGAGCAGGACCATTTGCCAGATAAGAGGCCAATGGCCGACGACCTTTCCATGTGCTGCAAACAGCATCTCTACTGCAATTTATAGTAATGATGATCGCAGACTAGGATATCATCTGCTCTGTCATGATGCACAGACAGCGCCATCTGGCGAATGCAGAGCGGGATAGACGGCCATGATGTAATAGCATTGCTACTTCTGAGGATGGTCATTAAAACTAAGGACAGCAGTGTCGGATTAACTCTTTTGGAGGCCTGGGGCAAACAACGCAACAAAACGTTGAAAGGCCCTCAACCCTACAAGTTTGAAGTTTTAAATCTTTGCCCGAAATTTAAGAAAATTAATTTTAAAATATAGAAAACTTCCTTAAATATATTTAATCAAAATAAAATACAATTACCGGTTCACTTGTTTAAGTGGGCTTATGATTTGTCTAAGATAATTTTTTTTAAATTGTCATTTAAAACACTGAAGGACAGGCTGGATTCAGTTCTACGACTTTCTGTCAAATGAACTGGAACAGCAAAAACCAACATGTTCAGTCCAGTAGATGGTCGGTCTCGGGCACTGGGAGGGGTCACATGGTCGTCTAATTCTAAGGGAGATCGATGCTTTCTATGTCTATCCTCTCTCTCCTCTCTCTCTCTCTCTCTCTCTCTCTCCCTCTCTCTCTCTCTCTCTCTCTCTCAAAATCTTATTCTCTGAATAAAACTGATATCCTTTAATTGTTTTGTCGGAGACTTCTGTGAAGCGACAGTCGATTGAGACTCGAAGAGGATCCGAGAGACTGTTTCCCTATTAGTCTACAGCAGTCTCTGTCTTCGACCGCCACAGAGCAGTCTCTTGAACGCCAGACGGAACTCTCGGTTGAATATCGTGTAGATGATGGGGTTGAGGGCGGAGTTGATGTACCCCAGCCAGAAGATGAAAGCGAAGACGGCAGCGGGCACTTCGAACCCAACCAACAGGGAGATGGGGTAGAGGGAGAAGAAGGGAAGCCAGCACCCCACGAACGACGCCACTACGATGCCGAGGATCAGCGTCGCCCGTCGCTCCTTCAGCCGCGCCGCCCGTCGCCTCACTCGCTGCTGGTCGCTGACGACGACGGACGGACGGACCCCACCGGGCCCCGAGGGCTGGATGGGGGACCGGTGGCAGTTCAAGGACGCTGTCAAGGTCATTCGCTTCGGAATTGATCTTGATGATTGGAATCTTCGTTGTTCCGTCGGTCGGCTGGAGACGGCGCCCGGAGGACGAAGGCGACTGGCGCTGAGACTGCGTCTGCCAGAGGCGCCTTGTGCTGTTCGGCGCCTTGTCGTCTCTGGCGCCGTCGATGACGTCATTTGGCGCAGCGCCTGGCGCCACCGGAAGACTCTTCGCCCGCGTCCTTCGTGAACCACGTGACGAAGATCGACGACGATTTCTGCACTTTGCGAAGACGACGACGACGCCGCCGTCGTGCTGATGATGGCAGTCTGACGATCGATTGGCAGTTGGCATCAGGTGTCGACAGGTGTTGTTCCCTAGACACTCCGTCGTCTTCACGGCGTCTACCTTTGTCTCCGTAAGACTCAGGTATTCAGTGCCAACATTCAGGTGTCCGTTGCTACCTTTGGCGCATCCTTGTTCGCAGCCATCTTCGCCGATCGGTTCTGTCGTCTGCCAGTTGCTGACGTCAGAGCTGACGTCAGGGTCTTCTTCTTGGCAGACGCTGCTGACACCGTCGCCGCCGCCGCCGCCGTCGTCGTCGTCGTAGTCAATTTGGCGCATCGAGTCACTCCCTCTCATCCTCCTCCTCCTACTCCTCCTCCTTCGCTGATCGTTGTTGCTGGCCGCTGAGAACAGCGATTGACCTCCGTCGACATTTGACCCTTGACCTACGACCCCGTACTTCACGCGGTGTCTGCGTGCGTGTCTCCGCGCCACCAGGTAGATCTTGAAGTAGACGATCACCATGACGACGAGCGGCAGGTAGAACGACCCGACCGTCGAGTAGACGACGTAGCCGGGCTCTTCGCTGAGGACGCACAGCGGAAGTCCCGCCCTGCCCCTCGGCTGCGGTCGACTCCAACCGACCAACGGCGGGAAGCAGACGACCATCGACAGCGCCCAGACGACGCCGATCATTGTCCCGGCGCGCAGCCTCGTTCTCGTCCTCACGTAACTGACGGACCTCGTTATGGTCCAGTAGCGATCGAGGCTGATGAGGACGAGGTTGAGGATGGAGGCGGTGCAGAGGAGGACATCCGTCGACAGCCACAGTTGGCAGAGGGCGCCACCGAAGGCCCAGTGACCCATCAGCTCATTGGCCAGGGAGAGGGGCATGATGAAGAGTCCGACGAGGAGGTCACTGACCGCCAGGGAGGCGATGAACCAGTTCTGCGTTCCACGGAGACTGCGGTCGACGGCGACCGAGACGATGACGAGCACGTTCCCCGTCACGATCACCGCCATGATGCCCGTCACCACGGCCGACGACACGGCGATGTGGGCGGCCGAGTAGTAGACGCCCTCCTCCACCTCTGCTGCAGGGGAAGCGGCGCTCACGACGACCGGGTCTTCATCGTAGGCGGCGGCGCTGCTGTTCGTCGACCAGTGAGTGGGGGGCAGAAACGCCGCCGCCGCCGCCGCCGCCGATGCACCGTCGCCTCCTCCTCCTCCTCCTCCTTCCACTCGATTGTTCCAGGGCGTGGATTCAGGTGATGCCAAGTCTTTGTTTACGGCCATCAAGGTGTTTAGCGCAGGTGCCGGTGTCCTGTGCCACTCACCTGGTGGCGCTCGGCAGGTGAGAAGAAGACGGTCACAGCCATGCGTCCAGACATCGAGGAGCAAGCAGCCTCAGCAGCAGCTGAGCATCTGGATGACTCGGAAGATGCTCTTACGAAAGACTCTCCATCTGAAAAGAATCAATCCAGAAGAAAGTGAACGGAGAAATGAAAAAGCGAACTCTTCAGATATTCTACGATAAACGGAGTCTCAGTTAATCAGAAGAAATCGTATATATCATTGTTCATGTTCATTGTTCATGTTTATTGTTCATGTTCATTGTTCATGTTCCAGTCAGTCTCGTACTCAAGGCAACCAGTCCAGACAAAATCGCGCTCAGCATCCAACTTCAACGCATCAGGCTGCAAATACGCGCTCACAATGCTCCTCTGTCTGCCTTTGGTCTGTGACCTTTGGCCTGTGACCTTTGCTATGAGGTCTTGTTGGTCCTAAGGCGCCCGTGGAGACAGGGACGAAGACCTCGGCTGATATTCTAATTAATGGACGAGGACTGGAGGGGGATTCTAGTGAATCGAATGATCCTGAGACACAAAAGAAACGAGAAATTGGATCGACAAATAGAGTATTATTTTGTTCTCGTTTTTTATCCGTTTTCTGATTTCTTCGTAGAAATATAAAAAGCAGAGACTTTGGTGGCGCCTGGAAATTTCCATTCAGAAACTAATATCTTACTTACTCAAATAAGACAAAAATAATAGATATATTTTCTCTTTCTCTCTCTCTGTCTCTGTCTGTCTCTCTCTTTGTCTGTCTGTCTGTCTGTCTGTCTCTTTGTCTGTCTGTCTGTCTGTCTGTCTGTCTCTCTCTCTTCTCTCTCTCTCTCTCTCTCTCTCTCTCTCTCTCGTTCTTTCTGTAGCTTACTTATGCTTTTGATATGCGTATCGTAGCTTTTCATGTTGAAATATCAATCTTGAAATTGCTGCAAAATGCCTGTCATGAGAGTGAAATTGACGGATAGGCAATTAACAGCGAAGATCTCTCTCTGCTCGTCAAATTGGACTCAAATAATTCACTTTGCTACGTCGACGACTCTCCATTTGGTGGCGACCATATCTCTCTTCTTTTTCCTCGCCCTGTCTCTGTCTCTGTCTCTGTCTCTGTCTCTGTCTCTGTCTCTGTCTCTGTCTCTGTCTCTGTATCTGTTCGTGTGTTGATTCAGGTGATCATGAGAGCGCCGATGTGTTTTGGGATCCCGCAGTTATTCATTTGGTGTTGAGAACGTTCTCGTATACATGGAATTCTCTTCCGTTGGATTTCCTCGCTCTGTACTCGCTATCAAGTGTTCGACGCATGAGACTGTTCAATTCGCACTGAGAGAGAGAGAGAGAGAGAGAGAGAGAGAGAGAGAGAGAGAGAGAGAGAGAGAGAGAGAGAGAGAGAGAGAGAGATAGGCACGCAATTAGTCTGTTGTCGTCGTCGGAGTTTAGACTTTATAGAGGAGGTGTTCTGGTCTTCTCACTTTTTCCGTCTCTCGCCAAATGACTGAAAGTGTGAATTCCACGGAAACTGACTTTTTCCACCTTAAGTCATTAGACAAATTCTTTTCCAAATGACTGAAAGTAAAAGAATTCCTAAGCACGACGCAATTCTTCAAACAACTTACTGGAGAGAGAAAGAAAGACAGACAGACAGACAGACAGATAGACAGACAGAGTACATTTAATATACACTTAAGATTTGCTAACCTGATTCATCACAAGAACGTGAACACGAGGAATTCACGTTGGATTCAGCTGGTCACAGAATACTGTATTCTGTGATTTTTTAAACAAAGAAGCTAAGAGGAGGAGAGGAGGAGGAGGACGAGGAGGAGAGGGAGAGAATGGCGAGAAGAATGCAGTGAATGGATGAATGGATTGATGAATGGGAATGTTGTTGCTCCGGTGAATGAATGATGAATGAGTCGATGAGACTGACTTATCCGTCTAGGCACAGAGGTTAGGTTAGAAAGTCGATTTATATAGCGCAAAAACATAACGAAAAGTCAAAGGCTAGAGCGCTTTACACTGATACGATGTCTCGAAGAAGTGAGTTTTAAGTTTCCTACGAATCAAGATTGACTCTCTAGTCACATGGCCGATTCCAAAGAATGGGGTTTCCGCACTTGAACGACCTCTCGCCGAATTTTGCCGTTCGAGACGGAGGAGGAACGATCAGTCTGACGTCACGACTGGACCTCAGTTGCAGACGCCTGTCGGTAGACGATGGTCTTAGGACCAACGACGCCAGGTAGTCCGGGATCGTGCAGGGCGCGGAACGTGAGGATGCACTCTTGTGATTTTTGCAGCTTCTCTTTCAGAAAAGGGGATGTGCTCTCCCCTTCGAACTCCGAGATCATCCGGGCAGAGGTGTTAGAACCATCTGCAGCCGATTGAGCTGGTAGTCGGGCAGGCCCCAGAGAATACTGTTGCAAATCGACCCGATTGATAATGAAAGCCCGGACTAGGAGAATCGCAGCCGAGGTTGGTAGGTGACGTCGGATCTCCTGATCCGCCGCAGCTGATAATAGCAGGACCGGGAGACGTTTCCAATGATGCGTCGAAGTGGACTCCCAAGAGGCGTACATCGGAGGATGGAAGGACGTGCTCTCCGTCAATCAGAACGAATGATCAGGTGTCCCCTCCTCGGAGTCGCGATGAGTCTTGCGCGCAAGACGATTCACGTCCGACACTTTTTGATCCTGGTGACGCAGTCAGAGATGCGAGCACACAGAGGAGGCAAAAGAGTAAATTTGCACATCATCCGGACCAAACCGCAGGACCTGACTTCGCTAGAGGACCATTCAGATTTCAGTATCGCTCTCTATCTTATCTAAGAAATTACTCTCTGTCTGCCTGTCTGTCTGTCTGTTTGACTATCTCTGTGTGTGTGTCTGCGTTTGGTTGTTTTACGCGTTCGTTGCTAATCAGTTCCTTTCATCTTGGGTTCGTTCTTTGAGATTTCGTTTAACCAACTTGTTGAAAGTGAACCACACAGAAGACGCTGCTTAATTAGCACAAGAACATACGCTATCCAGATGGATACCTCAACCCCCCACCACACACACACACACACACACACACACACACACACACAGCGCCATCACTGTTCTTCGGCCTCACATCGAATCCTTCATCCTCCTCATTCTATTCATCTTCTCTTTCTTCTTTTCTCTTTTCCTCAGTTATTTTCGTAACTTCTTTGGCGCCATTATTATAATAATAATTCACTAATTCACTATTCACCACAGACATTCATCGACGTTGAGTGCAAAAGGATGGAGCCGCAAAAACTTTATTTGTGGATGCCCCTCCCTCCCCGCCTCTCCCCTCTCTATCTCCCTCCTCTTCCTTTCCTTTCCTTTTCCCTTTCCTCGTCTCTCCTATAAATAATCACCTGGAACTTGCGTATGCACGCAGTTGAGTTTTAGCACATTTTGGACGCATTGAGACATCTGGCTTGATCTGAAAGTGCTTAGGCAAAGCAAGATGTCTCAATGCGTCTCCAGAATCGTCTGCAGATTTAATCAGGATATGAAATAATTTTAGACGACGAAGTTATTTAGGGTAACGATACAGCTATACAGTGTATAGGCGTCCCCTGGCATTTTTTTCGTTTGGGGGCACGCCGTTCCCCCTTCAAACTATATGAGGGCGTCGTCGCCCCGCCCCTCCAGCACACCTCTGAGAGTGCGGTATATAAAGTGCAAAGAGATGTGAATACACAGTCGAGTGATTTTGTAAAGTAGTAAAGAACAGAAGTAAGAATGAATGATCGGAGAAAGAGATGGTGTGCTGAATGAGAAGAGAGATCGTTGATTTTATCCTTTGAAACTTCAGCGTAAAGAGAATTGCAGTAGTCAAGTCGTTAGCCAGGTGTGAACGAGTGTTGTTGAAGAGACGAAGAAGGACTGAGATGAGAACGGCGTCTACCTTTTACCTGTCAGGTAATCCTGTCAGGTAATCCGGTTTCACCTTCACGACGCACGTGACCTTTACAACACTGCCTCCGATGCGTAAAAATAGAAAGTCTAGAATCGGGATTTGACGGCAGAAATTCCGGCGCTTGTTCTTCCCGTACTGGTGCGGGGGAGGGGGTGAGAGAGGTGCGGGGAGGGGGTGTTTTGCCGAGAATAGCATCAGCGTGTAAAGGTCGTCAGAGGCTGTTGGGCGTCGCTCTGTCTAAAGGCAGCGAGGAGAAGCACAGGGACCGTTCCGACATTTGCCGAGAATTCCTCTTCCGCCGAAAAGGATTCGATGAATTTGAGCAAAAGCGTCGAATTTCTTCCACCCTCGTTTCCCTTCTTCCCTCCCACATCAACCCCGGGGCACCGAGGCAGCGACGAGTAACCCAGCCCCCCTCCCCCCAACCACTCCCAATCGACCGCTCCACTCATATTTCCTTCGCCGTGTTGAAATGGAGGATGAACGGGAGGATGAACGGGAGAATGAACGGGAGGATGAACGGGAGGATGAACGGGAGGATGAACGGAGGAAGGAAGATCAAATAAGAGTCTAAACCAGAAGACTGTGCAGTCTCAATCTAATGTCTTCACGCAAAGACAACTGCAGTTGCGTATAAGTACTGCACAACATAGATACGCAATGCAATATATCGTCTACTTCGTCTAGCGCTAGTTGAAGCTAAATTAAAACGAATTGGATTTCTTCCGGTCCCTTTCTTTGCTCGTCATCCTCAATCCGTTTCTGTCCTGTTTGTTCTGTGGTCCTCTGATTAACCGGCTGTTGTATACGTGTTTTGGTAATTGTGTGCGGCTGCTTTGTCAGGTATTCATTATGGCGGTGCTTCTGTGGTTGGACTGAGACTTCACTACCAACCGCCGCTAACATATGAGATAGCTCAGCGAAACTTGACACATCATACAGGAGGTCACGTGAACCTCGGATAAATAAAACCTCCGCCCTTCCTGGTATTGAACCCGGGCCGATAGATCATCGCGGCGCAGAGCCTCTATCGAATAAGCCATCGAGACTATATTTACTGTGTACATATATATAATATATATATATATATATATACAGTATATATATACAGTATATATATATAATATGCACTGCTGAATATTCATAGTGTATCAGTCATTGGCCATTGAGATAAAAGCGACGTGAGGAGCATTGACGCTTAACTGTCCTGAGGATGAAAATGCAAAGGGATTTCTTCTGGATTAGGAATTTAGGATGGATTAATTATGAATCGGATTCCGTCGTCAATCAAAGAACGAAGCGAAAAACAAGGAAACTGCGAGAACCAATGTCCAGTCCTTTGAGGGGAGAAGGAGAAGGAGAAGAGGTGGACGAACTGACGCAGCGATTAATATTACACGCTTTTCTCACTTCTTCTTCATTCCAGTGTTGAATCAGTTCCCAGTTCCCATTCAGTTCCCGTATCAAGCCCTGAATATAACAAGGGACTTCTATAGCGCCTCTTGTGTTGCTACTCAGAGACGAGTCTCTCTCTCTCTTTCTCTCTCTCTCTCTCTCTCTCTCTCTCTCTCTCTCTCTCTCTCTCTCTCTCTCTCTCTCTCTCTCTCTCTCTCTCTCTCTCTCTCTCTCTCTCTCTCTCTCCCCCAATCGCATCTGAAATTTCGCCGTCTGACAGTCTCCGCCCTGAAGCTCCATCAACTGGTTCCATGCTTTCGCCTTTTGTTTTTAATTTGGCTCCATTTGTATCTCTCTCATTATTTGACAGTGGAATTTCTTGCTGGATTTTTCTTTCGACAGACAAAAATTAATATGCAGTTATCTGCCATCGTCGCCGAAACTCCTTCTCCCTCTCCCTCTCCCTCCCTCCTCCAAATCCTCTAACAACAAATGGAAGAGAATGTGAGGGGGCAAAATATTGGCTGACATGACGACTAATTGGTTGCCTTTGCTTAAGACGCTGTCAGTGAGGAGGAGGAGGAGGAGGAGGAGGAGGAGGAGGAGGAGGAGGAGGAGGAGGAGGAGGAGGAGCAGACGACGATGTCTGCGCTGAGGAATCGTCTTCTTGTGTCCTCTGCTTCCTCATCACATGCAAAACAACTTCTGATAAAAATTAGAAGGATTGGAAATTCCATTTTTCAAAAGAATTCTTTCTTCCTCTGTCTGTCTTACTATCTATCTGTCTGTCTGTCTGTCTGTCTCTGGCTTCATATGCGTGTTTGTCTGGTTGTACTTTATCTGCTTCTTCTCTCATTAATAAGGGTCATCATCATCATCATCATCATCATCATCATCATCATCATCATCATCATCATCATCATCATCATCATCATCATCTCTCTTCTTCGTTTTCTGCTTGCATGATGACGGCAATTGTTATAATATACAAAGGCATTCCACTTAATCAGTCGGTCGAGTGTTAGTCTGCATCCTTTGTTCAATTGTCAAATTCTTCATTTTAAAGTCTTCTTTGATGTTCTCCATGTTCCTTTCTTTTATTCCTCCTCGTCCTTTGTTTCCTTTGTATTTATGTAGAGCTCTTTTGGTCAATCTGTCGTTTCCCATTCTGTTGACCAAACCATGTTAATTTTCTTTTGCAGAATTTATCTCAGTCTGTTGTCTTGGCGTCTGCATAATGGGGAGAGGGGGATCCGCCCTTAGTTGTCCATTCGATTGATATCATCGTAAAAATCCGGCGTTATATAAACCTGATTCACTTTTGTTACTTAACCTGGGCAGATGCTAAAATGCGCCATCTTGGATCCGCTGACTTCTCTTCTGTCAGGATGCGCCAAAATAGACACGCACACACACACAGACACACACACACATATATATATATATATGCAGTGGTTGATTATATATATATATATATATATATATATATAACATAAGTATCTTATGTGTTATTAACACTAGATAACAAAGTATGTTATGTGTTTTGCTTGCATTGTTTAAATCAAATGAATAATTAAAGTGTTTATATATATATATATATATATATATATATATATATAAGCAGAGGTTGATGTGACCCAATGAGTAACTTAATGAGACATTGTGTAATCTTCAATCCCTGGCAAAATCTGAGAGAAGATTGATTTGACCCAGCACTCACTCCACTCTCGCTCCACCCCCGCTCCACCCCACTCCACCCCACTCCATCCCACTCCATCCCCACCGAATGTGAGAGAGAGCACACGTGAATAGTGACTCATAGTTGGAATGCGCTGTGACGTCATCGTTCAACTCTTCCATTTCTTCGTTTCTATTCGCATTTCCATTGGAATAACAAAGACAATGGTGTTTCGCGCCGACTTACTTACTTACTTTTCGACTGTTTAGATGATCTGATCGTCTTTAGCTACTTTAATCAGGAAGTAAAAGTTCATCACAGAAAGAACAAAAACATCTCAACTGACTCTCGTATCGAAGAAGAGTCTCTGAAGCGTTTTTAAATTCGCCTCAAACGATAATCAAAGTAATGAAAAACTTCGAACAACAAACACAGAACTGTGCCTTTGGTTATTTCCTGTTTATCTCATGGAATCTCCTTGCGAGATAAAATGACAGTCCACGCTACACAAAAATAATCAGCTAATAACAGCGCTACAAAAAGTCTTCAACGGACAGCAATACAGAGCATCTCTTATGGCCAGCAGCAGCAGCAGCAGCAGCAGCAGCAGCAGCAAAGGCGAGATGCTAAGAAAACGCCTCTGGGAGATTAGAACCATCCGCGAGGCGACGAAGTGTATAAGGATTGAGTATGGTACATGAGCATGAGCGTACGCGTGAAGTACATGTGCGTGTTGTACACTTAGTCGGTTGTAATAATTATCAGTGGTGATGATGTGTGTGCTGATGGGAGATGTCGGTGAGAGCGAGAAAGACTGGTTGCATTGGCAAAACGCCCACAGCTTTGCTTCGCTGCGTGAGGGTGAGGGAGGGGCAGGGGGCGAGGTTGAGGCGAGGGATGACTCTCAGAAAACATTGGAAACATTTATTTGCTTTTGGCAAAATGGCTTTGACTTTTGCTTTCTCCAAACTGACGACCAATCAAAGACATTCATGGATTTTGATCAAATAATTATTAGCTACCTGAATTGTACACCTGGGTTCTAAGCACCTGGTCTATAGTCGCCTGGGATAGTGGAATGGCATAGATCACTAATAATTACACCTATGTGGAACAGTTGTGAAAACTCACTTCCTATTGGCTAAGACGCGTCACGTGACAACCTGTTCTCTCATAGTGCCATCGACACGTCACCATTGGCGACCGCAGGTTCCCGGTTGCGACTGTCAAAGTTTGGAATAGTCTGTTTTCATCAGCAACTGTGGTAAACACCAGAGGCATCTAAACGACAACTTAAAACAGCTCTGTTTGTTCGTATATATATATATATATATATATATATATATATATATATAGTTAGCCAAAGCATTGACCATTGTCAGACATATACTGCATGTGTTTTCAATAGTAAGGTGTCCTAGCAGTACTTGTATGATACGCAACGCTAATCAGCCCCTGCTGGTTAATTAATTAATTAATATTATCATTTTCAGCTGAATTCATTCAATTCCTTCGAATTAGACGCTGAGAGGTTGACAGTCTTTATCAGTTGTTTGCTTATCAACTGTTCTGTTGCAATCGAGATAGACCATAACTAAACAACTGTAGCCCCCAAAGGCCTAGGCCTATAGAGGCCTACATGCAGCAACTAGGCCTAAAGAACAGCGCCGACTCTTAGGACTACCAAGTCTTGTATACAACTGCGGTTCTTAGCACGTTATCGGTTACAATTTATAAAATGGCAATTACTTTCGGACTTATCTAAACTGCTGAGCTCGATTGGTGTTACCTTCATCCAATGTCTTGGAAGATAAAAAAGTCGTTAGAATTCAAGAGACCGGAGAAATTATCAACTCTATTATCAGTCTATTTTGAGAATCAGCTTCGGTTGAAATACAAGGAACCAAAGGAAACCAAACGCCTTCCCCTCGAAGGACATTAATTTCGAATTTTAAGTAAAAATTAAATGCTCTTTAATTCTAAAATAGAATAATTTTGTCGATGTCGGCGACAACAGAAGAGAGGGAATTCCGGGTGTTTTTTTATTCTAAAGCCACTCAATGGATGAAAGTAACAGAGACCGAACGAAGTCCAATGGACAATCAATGCAGTTCAATGCGTTTTACACAGCAGAAGCGTTTAGCAACACTCGTGCTGCTTCGAGGGCGTAGCCAGCGAGGTCTCCAATCGAACGACTCAATTGTGCTGCGCCCGAATAGCACCAACGCTCTCTATACAACACTTGCATAATCGCTTACAACCAATTAATAATGTACAATACACAGCAACACACACACACACCATACACGATCGTATACTTGAATTTGTCTTTAAATTTTTTCGTGTGTGTGTTTGTGTGTGTGTGTGTGTGTTTGTGTGTGTGTGTGTGTGTCGGAGTCAAATTTTTCAGCGGTTACTTGTTGAATAACTTGAGTGCATCCACTAATAGAGAAAGTGCTGGACGCTGACTAATCTCCTCTCAGACGAATAGAAAATGACTGCAGCGCCTTACACGAACAGGGAGGGTGGCTCCTCTGCGGCTGTTGTCTCTCTCTCTCTCTCTCACTCGTTTCTCCGCATTCAGCAGCCATTCGCCAATAACAGCTTTGCAAGGAAAGATGGCTGCGAACGGAGGTCATGAACTCTGAAAACGATGTCACGGGGTCAACGAGATTTCTGTCCAATGCAAAGAACTCGTTTCTTCCAGAGAAACAGAGGACAATTGCACGCATCTCTCTGCTCTCTTCCTGTATCCCTCTTTCCCTCTCGCTCTCTGTCCCTCTCGCTCTGTCTCTCTCTGTGTCTCTCTGTCTCTGTTTCTGTCTCTGTCTCTCCCTCTCTCTCTTAAGAGACTTAAGTCAGTTTATTTAACGCATTGTTTAATATTCGCATTCGTCTCAAATCGTTCTCTTGCGATGACTTCTACTTCAAAAAGCAGCATTTTTGCTTCTGACATAAAATAAATAAATCTTTTTCAGCGGAACTTTTGCCCACCCTCCCTTACCTCCCTCCACCCCTCCCGACAACTATTCCCCGAGTGTTGAACCTACTCCCAAGATCCAGAGGAGTAGATATTTTGGGTGGTTTTCCTTCTGTCCAAAATGCAGAAGAAGTACGTTGATTTGGTCGAAGATTGGCGAAGATGGAATCGGGAAAGAGAATTTTCTGATAAACGAATTCAGAAAAACACTTGAAAGGAAATGACGAACAATGGTGACGATCATCATCACCACTGCCTTCTATGAACTAATTGCTTCGAATAAGACTTCTGTTTAATCTGCGCATCCAGAAGAGTCTCGCTGATTCCATTCCAAATGAACGGAAGTCATATATATTTATATCAGCTTCTTCCAAATACATCAGATGCAATGCATCAACAATGAAATAGACAACCGTCTGCGTGTGTCTGTCTGTCTGTCTGTTTGTCTTCTTTTGTCCTACTGGTTGACTAAGTGAGCGTGACATTCGATTATCATCAGAATTTGTCTCTTCCTTATCTCGATGTTTTTATCAAATAAATTCTCGGATGACCTAAGATGCGACACACACACACACACACCGCTGTCGCACTAGCAGCGAACATTAATACCTTAGAGGTTATTTAGCGCCAGTTGACCTCCTCCTCCTCCTCCTCCTCCTCCTCCTGCAATATTAAAGATCGTTTGTGGTGAAGTGTTTTTTCTTCCAATGAAGATTAATTGAAAACGTCGATTGCTCTGATTGGTCGCTTCGCCTCTCTCACGACTATTTATGAACAGTGCAAGTGGGTCGACGACATTCAACGTCAGACGAAAATTTTGTTCTGTCTGTCTGTCTGTCTGTCTGTCTCTCTCTCTCTCTCTCTCTCTCTCTCTCTCTCTCTATCTATCTATCTTTCTCTCTCTCTCACTCTCACTCTCTATTTTTTTCTCTCTCTCACTCTCTCTCTCTCTTTCTCTCTCTCTCTCTCTCTCTCTCTCTCTCTCTCTCTTTCTCTCTCTCTCTCTCTCTCTCTCTCTCTCTCTCAACTCTCTCTCTATCTATCTTTCTCTCTCTCTCTCTCTCTCTCTCTCTCTCTCTCTCTCTCTTCTCTCTCTCTCTCTCTCTCTCTCTCAGTGCATTCGTCGATCCATTCAACGACCTCTGCAGCTCCATTTAAAGAGATAACGAACAATTGCAACAGAGCCAATCATACCCTCAGACATACAGACATGTGGGAAGACAGGAAGAGAGGAGGACAATGAGAGAGAGAGAGAGAGAGAGAGAGAGAGAGAGAGAGAGAGAGAGAGAGAGAGAGAGAGAGAGAGAGAGAGAGAGAGAGAGAGTAATGAGTAATGTTGGTGGTTAGTCTTATCTGGAGGGAATGTGCAAGCGATGCATTTTGATGTATCATTCTTATGAATGAAGACACAGTTGTTTTGCCTGTGAGTGACTGTGTACAACAGACGGTGTCCCTGTCTCTGTCTCTGTGTTTGTCTCTCTGTCTTCATCCTCCGATCGTCATCTTCTTACAGAGAAACCTCAAATCTATCATTTTTCTTTCTTTTTATTTCAAGATGGAGGTTGCTTTTCTCCTGCGCTCCCTTCTCTCCTCCTCCTCCTCCTTCTCCTCCTTCTCCTCAGCTGTTTCCATTCGATTCCATCTGCACGGAGACCCCACTCCACCACAACCACCGAGACATATGCACACGGACACGACCACAGACAAAGACACGGACACAGAGGGAGATTCGAATGTGACTTGTCATAGATAGAGATCGAGACGAATATCCAGTGCTTTGTCTTTTGTGTTGGTGGATGTCAGAGAAACGAGTATTCTGCTTCTCTGTTGTCTTCCTCTTGATGAGTGTTGTCGTTGCTTCTATAGCGCCAGATAAAGTCGAAGCAACAGATTTTAAAAAAAGCATCTCTTGCGACGAACAAACTCTTACAAAATAAACAGAGAATATCATATACATTTTTACATAATACAGGAATTAGTAAGTAAGACGCACTGCACTTATTACTAAAAAGTGCAAACGGCGGTTCAAGTGAAACTTCAGCTTCTGACATTTTCCAGTCGATGGATGAATGTAGACGTCTGCTGCCTCTCAGTGGCAGACGTCTACCTCTCAGTGGCAGACGCAGACGTCGTCCATTTGGCGACTGCGCAGATGTCAATCAAATGTCCTTAACACAACTTTTTACATCATGAGGACGTTTTAGCTCCACAGCACAATTGGAACAGACGACCACCTCTGGATAGAGACTATAATGGCTCGCATAGTATAACGTCAACAGAAGATAACATAGAAAATTCTATGTCGCTTCACTCAAATTTCACATTTATAGCTTATATGTATATATATATATATATATATATATATATATATATATATATACAATTTATACATGTATATAATTTCACACACACACACACGCATATATATATATATATATATATATATATATATATACAGAGATGGATATTGCGTCTGATTATTTCTCTTGAGTGTGATTCCGTCGTTTGCCTTTGTTGAAGTGAAAGGAGAAGAGGAGGCAGAAGGTGTCCTTCATCGGCTTCATCCTATGATCGTCATTCTCTTTGTTGAATGTTTAAGCGTTTCAGTCTCTGGGGCAGAATACGACGCACCCAATGGTCAATCAGTAACCCCAATTCTAGGTTCGTACGGTATGACCACTTCCAGTTCACTGTGTGTGCGTGTGTTCCTACTATATATGGAGGAGTCTCCTTGTTCTGGTCACTGTAGTTGCAAGCGATTGCTCAAAAACATTCGACGGAGGAGGAGGAGGAGGAGGAGGAGGAGACGCTGGAGTCTTCAGTTGGACATTAGAGGGGTAAAATCGAGACTTCGACGGAACACCAGTCGAACGACAGAAGAAGCGTCTCCATTATTAAGAGAGGATTTCGACGTCTTTCATCGGCCGTCGTCTACCTACTCCTCCTCCTCCTCCTCTTCCTCCTATTCTTCCTCCTCCTATTCTTTCTTTTCCTTCGCAGAGGCAAATGACGTCATCCTCATCATCGAAGACGAAGGCTAGATTCTGAATAAAGGCAATTGATTTTCTCTCTCTCTCTCTCTCTCTCTCTCTCTCTCTCTCTCTCTCTCTCTCTGTCTGTGTGTGTGTGTAGAATGCTTTTTCTCTCTCTGCCGTCTGTCAAGACCTTTTAGTTTTCCGAACGGACGACTTCGAAAAATCAAAAAGTTTGGAAGTGGGACTCAGGTGGGTCAGGTGGGCCAGGTAAGACAGACGAAGGTCGTGGGTTGCAGAATGTCCGTCAACACATTCGTCTCTTCACTGAAAATCCTCATTGGAGATCCACGAAAAGAATTTCAATAGGTGTTGCAAACGTATAAAAACAAATTAAACACGCAAAAAGCGTTTTTTCTGAAAATTTAAAAAAACCGTAAAAACCGTTGAGAAAAACGTTCATTTGCTTTTTAGGCAACACAAAAATAAACACGTTAATTTTTTTACAGTGTTGGTGTAATTAGTTTATAAACGAAGAAAAGTAAGACACCGAGAAACACTCATTAGTAACGAAGAACACGCTAAATGTAGCCCTATATACGGTAGAGGTATAGACCTGGGCCTACAAGTTTTAAAGACATAAAAAGTCAAAAGTTTAATTATGCATTAAGCCAAGAACTCCCAATAAAATTGGAATTTGATTTTAAAATGTCCTAAGAGTTCTTCACGCAAAAAGGAAAAACGCGATTTTTTTTGTTGGTGGGTAGCGTTTGCAACATCTATGAGTATTTCAACTGTCTCTGTGTCTCTGTCTTTGTATCCGTATCTGTTCCGGTCTCTGTCGCTGTCTCTCTCACTCTATCTATCTATCTCTGCTGAATATCCTATCTGTTTGAAAAGTCTCTTCAACTGACACGTAATCGTGATTGTGTCACGGACTGATCAGGTCGAATTTGGTTTTCTTTCCTAAATTGAACGTCTGCTGGAGATCGATAAATTTCGTCTCAGAATTAAGAAAAGAGAAACTCACTTCGAGATCTCAAACTACTCAATAATAGGAAGAGAACACAAGACGACGACAACAATAACAGGAGTTTAAATTAAATCCATTTTCCACGAAATTTATCTCTTTTAAATTGAGTTTCCAACGAAGTATAAACTGCAGAAAGAGACGCGTCTTCATTATTAATTGCTTCCAAGTGTTCAAGATCTTCGTCTCCTTCTTCTAATTTAAACTCAGCGTCATCTTCGTCCAAAGACAGAATATACGAACAAGATAAGTAGATAACCAATCAACAACAGGTTGAGTCTTTTAGGGGCGTATAGGCTAGGACGATAGCGTCTGCAGAGGGACGGAGTGAATGAAGTCCACGAGTGCAGAAGTTGCTCTTGCATTTGACGATTGACGACGAAGCTTATGAATTGTCAGGTATCGCACTTAGAAAGGGTAGACCCTGAGACAGACGCCCCCAACAATACCATAGATTAATTATAACGCTGACCCACGCACAAAACAAAACCTTGGAGGTCGCAGGGGCGTCTCGTCCCGCATGCGAATATAATTCAGAGTTAAATCATTAAATGAGATATTTAGAAGTTTATAAAAGTCTGCCATTTAACTCTGAATTTTAGTCAACTGTAGAAAGGCGTCCCCAAAACAAGTATCGCTTTCGATCATTAACAGAGGAACTGAGATGAAGATCGCGAACGACTGGACAACCAGGAGTCATCGCCATACAGTGCATGTACATATGGCTATACGAGACAATCTGTTTTGATGTTTTGCCATTCAGAGGTTAAAGTTCATTCGATCAAACTCTAAAAGGTCATTCGCACGAAACTCTTTATCTTATCGATCGCAGTTTTTCGTAAAAGCAATCGTAACATTTACATTGGAAACATCTGCACTTGGCTTGAATAGGGAAGGGCCTTTACCCTACTCCCTCCCCTTCCCTCCCCCCTCCCCCTCCCCCAGGCGATCCGTATACGCTGACTCTCTTTCCAGATTGATCGCCTATTATTATGATGCAGAGAAAATACCGGCGTCATTCTTTTGATGTTGATGTTTCCATTTATAAGAGATTTTCACCAATTTTTTTGTCTCGATCGCCTCAAGTGAGAAATTTTTCAGATTTCAGATAAAAATCCGATCATTCGAAGAGAGGCCCTTTGATGAACTTGAGTCGTGATAATCAGTGCAGCTGCTTAGCCCTTATATAGCCTTATATTACCTTCCCATTGACTTGTCTAACCGTCTATTGCATAACAATGCTCTCCTCACCAGTTGGGCATTTGGTGTTTCGCACAGATTATAAAATCTATGAAGGCAAGCAGCACAGGATAAGTGATTAGAATCTCGTAAATTTATATAGCGCTTTGGAAAAGTAGTACAGTAGTAACTGCTCATTCTTGTGCGCGTAAATGATTCGGTTATTTGGGGGCCCTTTACTGATTAAGCGATTAGACCCCCGCAGAACTAAAGTCTGAGGTGTTAAAGGTCAGCAAAGGGGTCTAATACGCTGTAATCAATGACGTCATCAGAATGTGTTCATTGACCCTGGCAAAAATAAGTAAGCAAATTTACACAGATGTTACTTAGTAATCAATGTAACAAGCAGACAGTCTTCATGGCGACTATCCAATTCCAATCAGCGACTGTTGTCTAACAAGGAATGCTTAAACCTGGGCGGTGAGTGAAGAGTAGCACCAGAATGTGGGTCCCCCAAGTCTCCAGTCTAGTTGGTCTAATGGCGAAACCGACCACAAAACATTCAGATGGCCAAAACTGTCGATTGGACGGGCGGATGGAAGGGAGGGAGGGATGGATGGAAGGATGGAGGGATGGATGGATGGAAGGAAGGATGGGAGGGATGGATGGATGGAAGGGAGGGATGGATGGATGGAAGGAGGGATGGATGGATGGAAGGGAGGGATGGATGGAAGGGAGGGATGGATGTGAATGTGACGGAAGAGGACTCCGGGGTCGTTTATTCCAGTCGGTTTTTGCTTCCACTTTGCCATGGATCGGTGATTATATAGCGCCTGAATATCCGTTCGACGCCATTCGGTTTATCTTGCGGCGCCTCAGCCAATCAGATGGCGCCACCATTCGACTTCCGGTCCTTCGGCTTCACGTCGAAATGCAGACCAAGGGTCACGAGAGGTCAGAGATCATTGACGAATGGGGAGAGGGAGGAGATGGGGCGTAGACGAAGGACTCGAGTGTGGACCAAAGTGTGGGTGTTTTTATGCCCCCTCGCCCCCCCCACCACCACCACCACCACCCGCTCTGCTTCGTCCGCTCCGTTGCGATGGAAACGGTAGAATCTGTCGACGAATCTCTTCGTTCGCTCTCAGATGCGTTTTGTTCTCTCTATATATATTGACATCATATTGTTCGGTTGTCAGTTGAGTCGTCACGTGATCACTAGAAATGCTGACGATGCAAAAATTATCCGAATAAAAGAACGTAAATCGTGTGGAAATATCGTCAACAGAGACACGATCCATAAGTCCTCTAACTGCTCCCAGATATCTCGTCACACACACACACACACACACACACACACTGTCTTTTCTCTGAGAGTTTCTCATAATTCCAAAGTGTTTGCAGAATTTAAAAAGAGCATCGCTAATGAGAAAGACAACAGGTGTCCATTTGGATCGTCCATTTGACCCGAAAACAGCCAGACGACAGACGACTGTCATAAGAAGAGAAGCAGACGTCATCAGAGATGATCAGAGGCAGGTGGGCGATCATGGCTCTTCCGAGATCCACAGATCAGAGCTTCAGACAGCGATTCTGTCGTTTCAGAGGCTGTAACTCACACAGACAGCCACTGTCATTCGTAAAATAGAGCGTTTGGGGCGGATTTCTCCCATTCCAAATATTTGTCGAATTCGAGTGAAAGACACGTCAGGGAAGTCACAAATATTTCGACGTCCACCGGGGAGGAGGGGGAGTTCGTCCTCGATCGGTGGGAGGGCAATGACCTCTCCCCAACAGGGCACGTAGACCCTAGTTCTGCTTATCAAATCATGGTCCGTTTGTGACTTTTGCTTTGGGAAACGGATGTATTGATGACGCACAAAATGAAGTCTATACCTATCTAAAGGTGATTTACCTTCTGCTTTTGCTTCGAATTCCGAGTTTCTTTTTCAGTTTCACTTCGCGGTCTGTTGACTCTGAACGCACGTGTCATTGGACCGTGACACGTGACATTGGACCGTGACACGTGACCTGCGCACGTAAAAACAACGGTCACCAATCTGTGGTCATTCAACCGGAACTTCTGGTCGCATCGTCACGTGACCGTCATTCGTTTTCATGCTCGAAGTGACTGTTTCGTTGAGCGTTCCCAAGGCTACCGAGGAGTTACTCGAGCGAAACGGAAGACGACTGATCTGGAAAAAGGAAAGAGACACTTCGATGGAAGAGACGCAGGGAAGAAGGATCCCATTCGAATCTATGTCCAGAGGCGGAATGGATGTCCCGTGACGTCATGCCGAGTGCAGATGAAAGACGACAATCGACTGATTCAGACTAAAACGACTTCCAATGCATATACGCTGTCTACAGTGTATACGAGAGGCCATTCACTCTCTTATATATTGCATCCCATACGACGACGACGACGACGACGACGACGACGACGACGACGACGACGACGACTACTTGTGCTTACTCTTCATTTCGTTCGACGAACGAATGAGTGCGTTTTTGTTGCTCAATAATGAAACCCAATTAATGCACACGCGTCGAATATTCTGCAAAACGCGGATATTAAAAACACGCTCTAAATAATACAGTACTTACTTATTTACTACGATGACGATGTCCCATTTGTTGTCTAATATGAGAGAGTGGTATTTATGTGGCGCCTAATTCAAGCCAGTCCTCAGTTATTGCCAATTTGCAATACGAGCGACGCCATCCATAATTACGTCTGCTCGGTGGATCAGATCACGTGACCTCGCAGCCCGCCTCCCATTGGCTGGCGCTTCGTTGTCCAAAGCGCAAACAAAACGCACGGGAAGTCTTTTTACTCTCGAATACTTCGGACAGACCAAATGCAATTGAGAAATGCGATTGTACCAACCTCCAGCTGTCTGTCTGGTTGTCTGTATGTGTGCATGTCTGTGTATATGTGTGTGTGTCGTAAAATCTTTAATTTAGATTTGTTTTTTTTTGTTTCGTAGTTTCAGATTTCTGGCGTTTGATCACGTCTCTCTCTCTCTCTCTCTCTCTCTCTCTCTCTCTCTCTCTCTCTCTCTCTCTCTCTCTCTCTCTCTGCTTTTGTTCGAGGGTTTCATTAACATGAATTTTACGACCAAGTTCAGAAAATATCAAAAGACGTTTGAGAAAATAAAATTCGGATAAAGATTAACGGTTGGTTATAATGACTCTTACCTTAATAAGACAATTCCATCGCCTTGATTTTCAGTTTAATTCTAATGAGGTCGTCCGCACATTTTCAACGCAAATGAGGAAATTGTGAGCGTTGCTAGGGGTGGGGTGGGGGTTGACCCACAGGGATATTAATTGGGGACTGAACCACGCTCCGTTGGGAGACGAAGCTCAGAGTTCAGTCGATTGACATCTTCAATTCGAAATCCATCCTAAGCACGAGATAAGCCAATAAGCCAGATCCAATGAGTGAAACCAACTTCTATAGCGCCAGTCTATTTGTGAATCTTTTAGCCAAGTTAACACCAATCGCTGATTCTCTTTCTGCAGCGCAATGACGAAAGCCAACGAATGAGAGGAAGAAGAGAAGAAGAGAAGAAGAGAAGAAGGGAAGAAGGGAAGAAGAGAAGAAGAGAAGAAGAAAAGAAGAGAAGAAGAGAAGAAGAGAAGAAGGGAAGAAGGGAAGAAGAGAAGAAGAGAATAAGAAAAGAAGAGAAGAAGAGAAGAAGAGAAGAAGGGAAGAAGGGAAGAAGAGAAGAAGAAGAAGGGAAGAAGAAGAAGAAGAGAAGGGAAGAAGAGAAGAAGAGAAGAAGGAAGAAGAGAAGAAGGGAAGAAGGGAAGAAAGAAGAAGGAAGAAGAAGAAGAAGAGAAGAAGAGAAGAAGAGAATAAGAAAAGAAGAGAAGAAGAGAAGAAGAGAAGAAGGGAAGAAGGGAAGAAGAGAAGAAGGGAAGAAGGGAAGAAGAGAAGAAGGGAAGAAGAGAAGAAGAGAAGAAGGGAAGAAGGGAGGAAGAAAAGAAGAGAAGAAGAGAAGAAGAGAAGAAGGGAAGGAGACAGAGACGGAAACTCAGAAGGTCTCTCAGCCGTTTGCATTCGACGAAAGAAGAAGCAGACCAACTGGCAACACCACCACCACCACCACCACCAGCAGCAGCAGCAGCAGCAGCAGCAGCAGCTGACTCAGCTGGTTCGAGTGCCTGTCACAGCGCCACGTTAATTCGGTGGACGAAACATGAGGGGAGGGGGAGGAGGAGGAGGAAGGAGGAGAAGGAGAAAGAGAAGGAGGCAGAGGAGGAAGAGAATCAGGAGTTGGATGAAAGGCACAAAAGGAGGAAGAAAATGAGGAGGAGAGGAAGATGGAAGGACATGTATGTGAATGAACTAAACTGGTGAGAAAGAAGCTGAGAAAGATGTTATCACTTCTGGAGAACGTACGAAGTGCTATAGCAGAGGCGTAGCGAAGGGGGGGCAGGTGGGGGCATATGCCCCCGGGCGCCGAGGTGTGGGGCGCCAAAATCGGGTTTTGGGGTAAATTAAACAGTCATTTTTGCTCGTTCGTCAGCAGTGTTGGGGGCGCCAACGGTACACTTTGCCCCCGGGGCGCCGGATACCCTCGCTACGCCTCTGTGCCAAATGGTCATTGATTGATGGACGGCTGAATTGATAAATGACCCAATTGTCATTATGAACTTCCTTACTTAGGTATTATTTAGAGAGAATTTTCTGGAGATTTGCTTCTTACCTTTTACTCTGAGATGTCTTTGCAGAGCATCAACAGCGCTGATCCACCCCCTCCTCCTCTCCCTTCGTCTACTTCTCAGTGAAGAGGTAGAAGAGGCAGGTGCCAAGTGACCGAGTGACGAAGAGGAAGATGCAACAGTTTCAGCGGATGAAAGTCTATTTGGAAACCGTCAACAATTTCTGTCTTTGTCTCTGTCATTGTCTCTGTCGCTGTCTCTGCATCTACTGCATCTGTCTGTCTGTCTGTCTCTATGTATGTAAGTCTCTCTCTCTCTCTCTCTCTCTCTCTCTCTCTCTCTCTCTCTCTCTCTCTCTCTCTCTCTCTCTCTCTCTCTCTCTCTCTCTCTGATAAGTCTTCATTTTTGTTGCCAATCTCATAAATCATCTAACTAAATATAATGAACGTTTACAAATGGTGAATAGAGAGCGGCGAAAACCCTTTAATGTAAGCCTTTGTATATTCGTCTGTCTTGTTGTTAGACACTCTTCTAGATGCAGTTGTGCGTTGACCATCGTCGGCGATGACAGTGGCATAGAATAGAAGCAGAGCAGTCGCTTACAATGGGCCTTTGTGTCTTTAATCGCGCATCGGATTTGAATTGAACCGGAATTGAAAAAGTCTTCTGCTGCTCTGGAGTCAGTTTCTTTTCAGTGCAGTTTTACTTTTGGATTCCTTTTAAAAGCTCAATGAACTGAACGATGTTCACAGAATCAACGAAAGCAATTGTTAAGCCCATCAGCCTAATAGCCTAATAGCTCATCAGCCTAATAGCCCATCAGCCTAATAGCCCATCAGCCTAATAGCCTATGACTGACGTCGTTGTTGAGCGCAGCCGGGTCTTCGCTAGGTGGCGCCGCTACACTTGGGAATTCGAGAAGACCAAAATGGCTGCCGAACCCAGGACCTTATCACCGGCGGTTCAATTGGCCAACCACCTGCTGCAGACACGGCAGCCGCTGTCACCTCAAGAGGATTAGAAGACCGGGAGTAATTAGTGTAATCCTGTCGGAAGATTGACCAACAGGTGCGTCTAGGTAGGAATGAGGAGGAAGAGGAAGAGGAGGAGGAGGAGGAGAGGATGGCAGAATGGAAAGAGAGGAGCCGCTTAGTCGTCTGATGCTCAGAGTCAAAGCTGGAGCCAAACAGTGGCGGCTCCACATGAGGGGTCCGGGAGGGGCCCCTGTGCCCCTATTAAATGTCTGCCCCAGTGACCCCCTCCGTTTTGGGCCCTATACTTACTACTACAAACCTATCAACAAATGGTTAACTTGGCCCCATGCTTAGAAGTTGCCACCCTAACGCCCCCTCATTTGCCAAATCCTGGAGCCGCTACTGAAGCCAAAGGCTGAGTGTCAACGCTCTTTAATAATTAGTGGCTAAATAACTTCGCCTTTGTCCTCTTCATCTCCTCCTTACTTCCTCTTCCCACTGTTTGTCTGCCTCTGCTCCTCCTCCTCCTTTTCCTCCTCTTCATCATCCTCCTCCTCTTCTCCTTCTTCGTCTTCTTCTTCTCATCATCATCACCACCACCACCACCACCACCACCAGCAGCAGCAGCAGCAGAGTAGGAAGCGATCTCCTCCTTCCTTTAATACAGTATATTCTAATAATAAGACTGCGTTTGACACTGAGAGCGTCGTCATGGCAACGGCTTCTTCCAGCGAACGGCAAAGGAGCGGATGACGTGTCCAAGGGAATATCAGATAATGTCGATCTCTTGACCTTTGCGTCATGACCTTTGACCGAGGTCAGTCAAGACGAAAACGACTCTTAGGCCTAATAATGTCAGATCTACGAACAAACAGAACAAACAGATGCAGACATACATACGGGCATATGCACTGACATATGCACTGACACATGTCACATAGACAGGCAGACACACAGATAGACAAACGCGTCAAGAACGAGGACAATCAGAGTGACAGTGCTGGAGTCGGGAGACCGGAAGTTGGCGTGTTGCGTTTTGCAGCTGTGCGTTGTTCATTTCCGGTCTGATGAAAAATGGAAGCATATGACGTCACAGCCGCACTTGATTGATTCCAATTAGAACAGTCACTACGTCTCAGTTCCTCTCCCCTGGCGACTAAAAGGAAAACTATCAACATGTCACCTGGCGAATAGAAGGAAACTGTTTATAACCATTTTAGCTAAAGAGCATAATGGACTGTAATAGAGAGATTGACTTTGATTTGGTATTTTGTTAAGATATGATCTTATTCGGGTTCCCTGGAGCGCATTGCCTATAGACTAGAGTGACGTGGGAAATCTCCATCCAGGGCCTCTGAGGCCAAGTGGCTTTATGGGCGCTTAAACCGCATATAGATGTGTTTTAAGTCTATAGAGCTGCATGAAGGTAGAAAGACATTCTGTCTGACGGACCTGTAGCTGGGCCTGGGCAGAGAGACCCATAGACTGGGGTCCAGCCACAGATATAGAGAACGTTTCCCAGTAGTGGTCTTGCAATAGGGTATCCTGGGTATGTACAGAGCAGGAGCATCAGAAGACCTAGATGAGTGCTGGTTATCTTGAACAGTGAGTAAGGATCAGATATATATATATATATATATATATATATATATATATATATATATATATATATATATATATAGATATATATATATACTGTGGATTGGTTGATTTGTATGGAGCGTTATCAATGGCGTGGAAAATGACACGTCAGACAGCCGACCACCGCAAAAGTTACAAACGCTCAAACAAGTAAGCAGATTATAATGATATTTTACGATAAATTGCCGATAATGGCCAAATAGATGTCTGAACGTGTTTAAAATCTTGTTTAGCCTAAATCGGTGCAGATTCGAGATACTTAATACGATATGCGTGTACGAGTTCCATTTTTCCGGACACAGTGTAGAGGTGTGCACGGGGACTGACTGTTGTCTCCATCCCCTCCCGTCCCCGCAAAAGCTTTTCTCCATCCCCACCCCGTCCCCATTGACTTAAAATCCATCCCCACCCCACCCCCTAATCTCTGTCCCCATCCCCATTCCCGTCCCCGCATTTCGGAACCCATCCCCGTCCCCGTACCCGCATTTTGGTCTCCGTCCCCGTCCGCGGTGTTTTATATCAACTATTCATTTATTAGTACCCAGGGTGCGATTTTATGACCTGGTGCAGTGGGAGGAGGGGATTTGTCGAGCTTAGGGGCGTAGTTGTTGGGGAAATGTAGCAGTGGGGGGAGTAGTTGTGGGGAGATGCAGCAGTAGGGGGATGCAGTTGGGCAGTGGAGAGGAATCCCCTTCCCCTACAAATCGCGCCCTGTTAGTACCCAACACGAGAAGTAGCTTTTCAAAAGTTTTTTCAAAAGTTTCTTCTAAACTATACAATAATCATATATGAAAATGGGACACTATTACTAACCTGATATCTTTAGCGCACATCATAACCATAGCGTCAGCCAATTCATTTTTCAACGTGTATACCGAAACTAACCAAAAGATAACGGACATTCCCGGTTTTACTACCAATGCCATTCTGCCAGCAGTGAGCAAGACGTTGAAAAATGAATTGGCTCTCTTTCTTGTCCATTTTTCTGTAACTTTATAAAATGTTTAATTTATATAGTAGGCCTAAGCTAAGAGGAGTTTTTTAATCCACCTCCGAATCGATGGTGATTGAGTCAGAGGCACTAAGGTAAATAGTGATGGTGGTTGGTGGGCACAGGAGAGACTGGGCAATTGGGAGTGGGCACTGGGCGTTCAAATTACAAAGCTGTGCAAAGTGCTCTGCAATCCGCCCCACCTCTAAATTATATTATCTTTTGTTGTCCTGGACATCTATAGGTTCCCCAACAAGCTGAAACCACTCTGATGATTCTCCCCTGGTGTGTTTATCAATTACCCTCAAGTTCTCAAATGGCTTTATGGTCTCTACCAACTGCAAACTAACAATGGTGTCGAGTGATCAAAAGATTCAAAACCAATCTTGCCTGGCCTAACAGTTCAATTTAATGGCCTTTTAATTCGAAACTGAAAGGCGTAGGCCTATATGGTTGGTAGCTATGCTAAAATCGGCCGAACGCATGATTATTGAATTGCGAGATTAATCGTCCCCATTCCCGCGGTATTTACGGCATTTTTGAAACCGCATCCGCGGTAATACCGTCAGCCTGGATTCCGCTACCGCGGTACTACCGTCATAACTTTTCCGTCCCCATTAATATTTGGGCAAAATTACAGATTTCAATCCCGCTACCGCGGTAAATCCAGGATTACCGCGGTGAAACCGCGGTAGCCATTACCGTGCACTCCTTTTAACACAGTGTCTATCCATTCCATGTATATATTACCGTTTACTGTTTTAGTAATTTGCTATAATATATATATATATATATATATATATATATATATATATTTAGTTTGCCAATGGATTTCATCAACATTGATTAAGGTTTAATAGTTAATCAACTGTGGCAAGCACCTACGAACGATGGTTCCTGAGGCAAACAATTCCCACAGCCCCTCCCCTCCCGTTAGCCCAGTAAGTCCCGGAGTATATTGTGCACAGTAGAAGGGTGTCTATGAGGTTCCAGGGAGTACCAATTGAAACCTCCAATCTGGTACGCTTTAATAGATCTTGTAATTCGATAATTTTCTATCAGTCCCATGGAGATCTTGTTCGACTCAAATAAGAACATAATGAACATGTCTTCTTCGTTGGATCTGTTGTTGCGTTTGGCGCATCTGTTGTTTCCAAGGCAACTGAAGGAAAACCATCGATCACTCTCTCTCTCTCTCTCTCTCTCTCTCTCTCTCTCTCTCTCTCTCTCTCTCTCTCTCTCTCTCTCTCTCTCTCTCTCTCACCAGGATGCAGGTAATTGCTTCCGATTATAGGAGTAAGTAAGTAAGAGGGGAGGAGGCAATTATATTATCAGTGGAATAATATCCAAGAGACATTATCTTTATACATCGGTGTAGATGTCTAGCACCTGAGCGATGTCAGTCTCCCACTCAATTATAATATGACGCAATGCGCCTGCATGGGTATATAGGAAAGAAGCGTGAAATCCAAGGACCTGATTAACCTTAATTTCCCTTTGATGGTCCAACCCTTGACCCGCGCTGTGGGGAGGGGGAGGGGAGGAGGGGAGGGTAAAAGGGGGAGCGGCGATCGGTAATCGAGATGCGGATGCTGTGCGATTCCTTCCGAATAATCGTCCGCAATCGAATAATTCGCAATTATTGTTTGAAGTCAGCGGAAAAGATAAGAGTCCGGAATTTATATCTGCTCCGGTAGAGAAGAAGAAGAAGGTGATGAGGAGGCACCTACGATGACAGCAGCAGGGCCACTGGATCTCCCTCTGTCTCTGTCTCTCTGTCTCTGCCTCTGTCTATCTACCGGTATCCATCTATTTTATTGCGAATTAAAGAAGCGTGTAATCTGTCCATCGATGCATTGATAGCATTTTCATAAAAATCTCAAAAGAACAAACGATCGAAAAAAAGATTATTCACCTCAGAAAGGTGAGTCATCGAATACGCATCAGGGAGCACCTGTAACTCAGTTGCTCAACTGAGTAGACATATTGAGTATATATATATATATATATATATATATATATATATATATATATATATATATATATATATGTATATATATATATATAGAGAGAGAGAGAGAGAGAGAGAGAGAGAGAGAGAGAAATAGGCGACAAAAGAATAAAGGAGAGATTGAAACGACTCCCTCGAATAGTGATCGGTCAACAGTGGAGCTAATGAGGCCACTGATGATGATGAGGAAGCAGTTTACGACGAACAGCGCCTGTGTTGACTTCACTCTGAATGCCTTGAACATCTCTCATCACTCCATCCATCCACCGGCGACCAACGACTCTTCCATTAAGTCGCAGAAACAAACATCTCTGACTAAGACAGAGACAGAGACCTGTTTTCATTGAATTTTACAAACAAGTAATTAAAGAGAAAGTTCATTTGACAACAGTGGCGTAGCCAGGATTTCCCGAAGGGGGTTATGACCACTCCCAGTTTCGAAGAAATCCTGACAAGCAAAAAAGATCGTAACCTATTATTTTGCTTGATTAAGTAAGCTGTATAGCTACATGAGCACGTACAACTATATTCATGCTTTTCTTTGTTTCTTTGTTTTCTTTATTGCTACCTTAAACCCAGGGTTTATTCTAGGCCTGTTTTTTTTGGGGGGGAGGATTCCACCCAAAGTTTTAAAATCTCCCCAAATTTTATATGTTGGCTTGGGGATGGACATCCCCCAAAAGCGTGGAGAGACAAATCTTGTCCCCCCCCAAACAATTCAAACTCCCTCCCAATGTCAAGGTGGCTAGAATAAACACTGCCTTAAACCCGATTTTTGCACCCCTCCACCCACAGCATAATAATAATAATAATAATAATAATAATAATAATAATAATAATAATAATAATAATAATAATAATAATAATAATAATAATAATAATAATAATAATAATAATAATAATAATACGTAATAAACTTTTTTGGTCGGGCAACCAAGGGGTTTTAACCCCAACTCCATCCCCTTGGCTACGCCACTGTTTGACAGTGTCTGTCGACGGCTTTTGCGCGTCTTCTCTGCTGTCCTTCTTCAGTTAATCCGTCTGAAATCGTTTCTCTTTTTGTTTCCTCCTTCATTCAAAGGTTCGTCTTGGATAAGTACTCATCCGCCGATCCTCATCCCAACGAGTCTTCTTCTGCAGAAGATCGCCGCAGATAATTATAATCTAGAAAAGATGGCGCCAGTCGTCGTATGGCTATATCGGTGTCTCTGTAGACGATCGGCGGGCTTCAGTTTCTACCAGTTGCGATGGGATGGGGTGGGTGGGGTGAGGGGAACCGGAGAGGGCGAAGGCGGTGGGGGCATTTCTACTGCAATCTCTCAATTGTCGTTTCTCGAAGTCTATTAATAGAGTTTTTACAAATTTCTGGGACAACATTCTCAATTTCTCGCCATCCTCTCTGGCGAAGAGTGGACAGTCAGACAGACAGACAGACAGACAGACAGACAGACAGACAGACAGACAGACAGACAGACAGACAGACAGACAGACAGACAGACAGACAGACAGACAGACAGACAGACAGACAGACAGACAGACAGACAGACAGACAGACAGACAGACAGACAGACAGACAGACAGACAGACAGACAGACAGACAGACAGACAGACAGACAGACAGACAGAGTGAATGAGAGAGGCATCCTATGCAACTGGTGATACGAGAGATCGGTCTTCGTGATCGCAGGATGAAGATGAGGATTGGCTGTAGGAGGACGAATCCTCCGCCCATGGCTGTAGATTCTGCAGCGCATGTAGAGAGGCGTTGTTGGTGCAGAGAGGATCTGGAGCGCTGTAATTCGCTTTCGTTCCATCCGCCTGTTGTAGACTCAGCATGAATCTGTTGGCCGCCTGTCTTTCTGCTTCTCGCTCTTCGGCTGTTTGCCGTCTGTCAAAGAAACATAACGGAGACAAGTAAGTAAGATAGGAGAGAGTTCAACGTTTCTCTCTGGATATAGGGTGATACCATGGGCCGTCTTAGACCAACGAGGGCTTCGAGCCCTGAAAGGGAGAGTGGAATGGTGTCATTTGGAACATTTCGGATCGGTTCCGTTACTGTTGAGTGCGGCTTATTGTGTGAAAGTGTATTTCTGGTGGTCAGAAATTAAAGAGAAACTGAAGAGCACGCCTTTGAGTCACTTCCGTTGAGGAATTAATAATTGCTTTAGGGGGTTAATCACGCATTTCAACTGGATTACGACGAGAGACGCTCATCAGTCCATTTGTCCTCATGCAGAGGTCCTAGCCAATGTCCTTCGCAAAAGAGTTTATTTGTCCTCATGCAGAGGTCCTAGCCAATGTCCTTCGCAAAAGAGTTTATTTGTCCTCATGCAGAGGTCCTAGCCAATGTCCTTCGCAAAAGAGTTTATTTGTCCTCATGCAGAGGTCCTAGCCAATGTCCTTCGCAAAAGAGTTTATTTGTCCTCATGCAGAGGTCCTAGCCAATGTCCTTCGCAAAAGAGTTTATTTGTCCTCATGCAGATGTCCTAGCCAATGTCCTTCAAAAAGAGTTTATTTGTCCTCATGCAGAGGTCCTAGCCAATGTCCTTCATAAAAGAGTTTATTTGTCCTCATGCAGATGCCTAGCCAATGTCCTTCGCAAAGAGTTTATTTGTCCTCATGCAGAGGTCCTAGCCAATGTCCTTCAAAAAGAGTTTATTTGTCCTCATGCAGAGGTCCTAGCCAATGTCCTTCATAAAAGAGTTTATTTGTCCTCATGCAGAGGTCCTAGCCAATGTCCTTCATAAAAGAGTTTATTTGTCCTCATGCAGAGGTCCTAGCCAATGTCCTTCAAAAAAAGAGTTTATTTGTCCTCATGCAGAGGTCCTAGCCAATGTCCTTCACAAAGAGTTTATTTGTCCTCATGCAGATGCCCTAGCCAATGTCCTTCGCAAAAGAGTTTATTTGTCCTCATGCAGAGGTCCTAGCCAATGTCCTTCGCAAAAGAGTTTATTTGTCCTCATGCAGATGCCCTAGCCAATGTCCTTCGCAGACGAGTCCATTTGTCCTCAGAGGCTCAGAGGGTCCTATAAGCAGTGAGTCTATGAGTCCTCTTTGTCTGAATCGTCGGAGACAAAGTGTCGTCTGGATGTCCCTCTGGATGTCCCGCCAAAGAGACCGTCATCGACCTCTTCGCTTCCGGTGCTCTTTACCCCTCTGCGCCTCCGTGGACCTCACACGGGCAAATGGGCGCAGGTCCTGGATTCGTTTCTAAACGCCTGTCTGACTTCGGGTATTTTGCACGCGGTCCACAGTCGTATTTCTTTCTCGGCTTTCAAATATGAAATCCGATCCAGAAGACGGCGGCCGTTGGATGGAGGGGCAGAGGGAGAAGGAGTTAGTGGAAACTGGAAAGAGGGAATAGAGGAGGAGGAGGAGGAGGAGGAGGAGGAGGAGGAGGAGGAGGAGGGGCAATCTCAGCCGAATAAAACTAATATAGCGGGAGATGATCTTTGTGTCAATGTCTTAGTTTATCTCATTCGTTCTTTCTCTTCTGTTTTTCTTCTGTCGTCGACTGCTAATGCTTCTTCTTCTTATTCTTCTTCTGTCGGTCCCGCCATTCGGCCGAGAGCATCGAGCACTGCTCCTCCTCCTCCTCCTCCTCCTTCTCCTCCTCCTTCTCCTCCGTTGACTTGCGGCGTTCGTTTAGACCGAGTAACCGCACTCAGAGTCTAAGAGAGCGCCTCTCGATAACAACCGATCAGCCGCTAGAGCAGCGCACGAAGTGCAACGCCATGCGGCGATCGGCGAATTGTACGCAGCGATAATCAATGACTAATATTCGCTCTTCCCCTACCTAATTGACAACGACGGAAACAGCACTTAAGGGGCGCGGAGGGTACACGCCCCCACCCCCTCCCACCCTACCCACAATCACGGACGCTGCTGCTGCTGCTGCTGCTGCTGCTGCTGCTGCTGCTGCTGCTGCTGCTGCTGCTGCTGCTGCTGCTGCTGCTGCTGCTGCTGCTAAGACGATCGCGGAACCCAAATGGAAAAGCATTTAACTTAAGACCCGGCGAGAGAATTCACGGTCGGACATTTTCAGTTGCCTTCTATTTGTTTGTTTAGACGATGAGATCATATCACACGTCGCAAAGTGTTTAGGCGAGAGGATGGGTGGGGGGAGGGGAGGGGGATAAGGAGAAGGGGTAGAAGGGAATGCGGATTATGCGTTTAACACGGCTTGACCTCCGGGTAAACATTCTGGACTCTCTTCTGCTGTTGGAGACGCATTATACACAGCGAAGATATGGACAGATAGAGAGGGAGAGAGAGAGAGAGAGAGAGAGAGAGAGAGAGAGAGAGAGAGAGAGAGAGAGAGAGAGAGAGAGAGTCGCCCGGTCTAACGCCTTCATCTGTCTGTTGGATCAGTTCGTGTCCACCAGCCTCCCCCGCATGCCCCTCATCCGTCCATCCCTCCTTCCCTCCCTCCGTCCATCCCTCCCGCCCCCTCCCCACCGAAAGAGAGATTTTATGGCTGAGATGGATGACAGACAAAGCGCTAAACTCTCACTGACACCATTACGATAATAGATTTGCAGGAAATGAATATTCATTAGGAGGAGAAGGTCAAAGGTCGAACGATAAACAGACGAAGAAAAGTCTAAGAATTAAGATTTTAGATTCGATTTCAAGAAGACAGTGACACTGGACAGCCACAGGGACAAACGCAGGGACAGACAGAAACACGCAGACAGACACAGACAAATATAGGCAGGCGCAAGGGCAGGTAGACAGAAGGACGAAGACAGACAGACAAACAGACAGACAGGCAGATAGACAGACAGACAGACCTCCACTTGGTCCTTCTGTTCTGGAACCAAGTCTTGACTTGGGCATCCGTCATTTTCAATCCCTTTGCCAGCGATGACCTTTCGGTGGACGCCAGGTATTTCTGGCGATGGAAGCGCTTTTCCAGTTCAACAATCTGGATGCGAGTGAAGGAAGTGCGAGGCTTCTTCCTCTTCGGAGGACAACGATTCTGATACGGATGACCGACTCTCCGAGTCACTGAAGCAAAACGAAAAACACAAACATTAACATTAACACTGTTCGCTTGCTCTATAACTCAAGCAAGACCTCTTCATCCATCTTCTATACTTACTATTGACTTTTGACCAAAGGTATCCGTAACTTTATATATATATATATATATATATATATATATATATATATATATATATATATATATATAAGCGAAACATAGAGATATTCAACTTCCGGCTATGATGGCGAATGTAATTGATTAATTGATTTAAAATTCCACGTACGTAGCGCAATATAATTTCTATGCATCATTGACATCTTATGTTAGAATACATCCACCAGAAGAGAAAGTTAAATATCACAGTGATCTTTTCCCCTCCCTCTGTCACCAACTGTTACACCTTTCCTAGACCCCTATACTTTCTCTCTCTCTCTCTCTCTCTCTCTCTCTCGTGATGTACTTTATGGACGACCTCAAAAATATTGGACAGATTAAAAATAACAACAGTGCTCTATACATGTAATTCCTGTAAAGACGATCTTTCATTAGACACAGAGATTTTCCTACATCGCCCAGCAGGGGTAGGGGTTACACCCAGAGGCGTAGCAACGGCCTGGCATTGGGGCAGTTTCCAAGGACCCCGAATCTCTACTCTAATGAAATATTTATTTGATTAGATATTTAACTGTTATCCTCGATAGAAATGAAATCAATATTTAATTTAAATATATTTAATTTAAACTAGTTTAATAGTTTTTATTATGCCTGTGGCCGCCTATTCGGGGCTCGTGGCCTACAATTAAATGTGCATAAGATTGGAAGGGCGTGTCAAAAAAACTGCACTGACGCCGTTTGTATTCTGCGTGTATTTTATTGCTTTACAAGCGGACAGCGGTTTAAGAATTGTTTGAACATTATTACAAGTTTAAAACTTGATCGATTTTAGTCACTTAAATAGATTAAGTCTTTTAAATAATTCTTACAAGTTAGACATCATAAGACCATGTATTTCGGAAAAAATAAAGTGGACTTCAGTACCGCCAAGAACAACTTGCTAGAAAAGAAGGAGAGAAAGAAGAATATTTTGGTTTACAAAATTGGCTCAAAACTTTCGTATTGTTCGTGGCTTTTGGATTGTTTAAATTTGTTAAGGCCTTAAGGGCGCCAAAAATAACTAGCCAAGGGCGCGGAAAACCCAGTGACGCCTCTGGTTACACCCCGCGGCTTGTGACAGACACCCTCTGCCCATACACTCCTTCCCAGGGGTGGTTGGCTGTCACAAAAACAGACTGATGTTAAAACTATTCATTCAGTATTCTAAATGGGGAAATTCATCTCGGGAAATTGAAACTTGAGCCAAAATAACAGACTCCACAAAATTAGAATGGACGAATGAACGAATGAACGAATGAACGAATGAACGAACGAATGGACGAATGGACGAATGGACGAATGGACGAATGGACGAATGGACCGCATGAAAACGGAAGAGATGACAACGGAAACCGTATTTTTTACTTGTATTTTCCTTTTTCCTGGCATCCAACCCCCGCCCAATTCTATTTCTCCTCGACCAAGGAGTCTATACAGATGAAACGCATGCACTTATGAAACACCTTTCCCCGCACGCACAGTCTGCATGGGAAATAACCTGTTTAGAAACGACATACATCAGCTGAATCTCTTCTCTCGTAACGGAATTCGAACCCACGACTGTCGCCATTGCCCTGCGATGACCTTAGACCTGACCTGAAATCTTGCTGCTAGACCTCCCCTCATCAGTCTCTCAATATTAAAATACACGCATAGCTGTCGCTTGGTTATAGTATAGACCAGCAAATGGCGAACTAAGAAAAACGGTAACAATTATTATCATTTTTATGAAACTTCAAGAATTTCATAAAACCGTAAAAACAGAATTCATATAAAACATCGGAAAAAGAGAAAGCAAAGACATAAACAAACTTTTATGATTCAACAAATCATCATCAGCAGCAGCAGCAGCAACTATCGGATGTATATGACTACGGCAAACTTTTGTGCATGTACAAAGTCTCTGTTTCGATTTATGCAAAGAATTATCAAGAAATCGCTTTCCCTATATTACGACCTAATTACTTATCTTGTCTTCTATCGCCTGGACTATACCCGCCCCCTCCCCCTCCCCAATTCATGGGCGGCCCATTTCACTCATCCCTCGCACGATGGCTTAAACTGCATATATACATGTATGCATGCATGTAGATTGTAGACATTCATGCACTTCAAAAAACTCAAAAGTCCTTCCCGAGACTCAAGAGCTCATAGGGCGCGCTGATCTCCGTTTCTATATCCCTCAGCCAGGCGTGCAATGCTACGGATACGGGACTGGTGCATCGCATAGCGTACCTGTTTTACTTATCGCAGCATTTGACCACTGATCCTCACTATACCATGCACCGCCCTCTAGCGAGTAAGGCTGAGTCGACCTTAGGGCTCCTGCGGGTCTCGAACCCGCCACCTTCTGCTCCATCGTCCAACCTTATTACCACTCTGCTAACTTCCCATCCATGCACTTACAAACGCATAATGTTGCATGTTGTAAATGCATCGAAAGACAATTGAATGCAGAGGTAGTCATTCGTTTGTCATATTTCGTAACTTACCTGACAACCTGTCCTTCCTCTCCTGCATCCAGGGAAATATGGTGCTGACCAGACCGGAAGTGGCTGTTCCTCCGTCCGACGAAATCACGTGACATTCGGATGCAGGTGCACTCGCTGACCCCGCCGGGGTCAAGGCGGTCACCTGATGAGGCGCCATCTTGATAAGCCCAGACTGGAGAAACGGAAGTGCTTCCGGATGGAAGAGAGGCTGCGCATGCGCAGCGTAGAAGCCGAGACAGCGGCGGGTGGAGGCGGCGAAGAGCCCGCCGCCGCTGCCCTGGAATGGGATTCCCACGAGGAACTCGAAGGGGGGAAAGGCGCAGGATGCCATCCGGGCGGAGGGAGGGGCAGAGGTGGGGCAGCTGCTGGTCGAAGCAGTTTCCGATGAGGAGGAGGAGGAGGAGGAGGAGGAGGAGGAGGAGGAGGAGAGGATGGCGCTGATGCCGAACGAGAGTCTCGGGGTGCCGAGGAGCGAAGGGGAGGGCGCCTTCGAAGAGGGGCCCTGGGCCAGACGCAGACGAAGGGGGCCCGACCGACCGACGGTCCCTGAAGGACTCTCTGTCGGTGACTTTGGCTGTGAGATGTTCTTCGTCTGATGAGGTCGTGACTTAGATCCTCTCTCTTCTTCTTCTTCCTCTTCTTCCTCCTCTTCTTCATCGTTGTCTGAATGGACACATGCATCCGCAGCAGCAGCAGCAGCAGCAGCAGCAGCCGTCTGAACTCCTCTTGCCTTCATCTTCACCTGCAGTTGACGAAGGAATAATTGTCTTTGCTGTGAACGAGGGATCGGACACAATGGACCTCTTTTCCTCCTCCTCTTTTCCTTCGCTCAGTTCTTCTTCGGCTGCGGTGGAGTGCTTCTGAGACTTCGCGATCAGTTCTTTGCTCTGCAGAAGTTTTGGAATCCGCCACTCCCACTTGCTCCGCCCATCGACGGGAAGCCACGCCCGTCGACCAATCGCCGTCCAGAGTCCCTCGGGACGGCCCATCCACCATCACCACCACCACCACCATCGGCATCCGTTGACATGGTGCTGATGGCGGAAGCGGTCTTTCCATCCGACTGGAAGAGCGTCTTCCTTCTGTTTAACCTTTTCACGCTTTGCCTCCTTCGAGCGTGTCATCTAATCCATCCAAAGTAATCCTGCGTTTAATAATTAGCGTTTAACGGATAACAGCCGAAGAATCCTCCGGTCGGATTATTGTCGAAGGTAGACACCGAGACGCCAACAGGGAACCAGATGAAACAATGCAACGCCATCCGATCGCAGTCATCTATTAGCTCTCCATCTTGCTACCGTAAGGCTTTGAACCAGTCTTTTGTGTTGTTTAACCTCTCGCTCTCGACTCAATTCTTTTATTCCCTCTTCCGCAAACATTTCCCGAAAGGTGAAAACAGCGGAGGGATCAGTCGATCACGTGACCTCGATTACCCGAACGGACCAAAGGCCATCGCCATGCAGCAATTAATATTAATAGACTTCGGATGCAAATGTTTATTCGAGATGGAAGCATTTCGCTTCGATGAATGAAATGAGAAAATTGCGTCTTAGGGTTAGGCCTATATTAAGTTTTGGCGCGGTTATTTTTGAGTTCTCCGTCATTTATCCATTTATTTATCCATTTATCCGGATATCATGTTTTCATGTTTCATAGGAAACTGGAATCTCTTACTCCTAAGATTTAAACCCAATCAAGTTTTCAACCATTATATATATATATAATTATATATATATATATATATATATATATATATATATATATAAAAAGTTACTAGTGCGAGCAATCTCCAGTTGATTATTTTACGTTTCAAAATGGTTAAAGTCACGTGACCCCTCCCTTCGTTACCGATCCAAGAAAGGAAAAGATGAATTAATCATCAATCATCAGTTAATTTCTATACCATGAAGTTATTGCGGAATCTTTCTCTCTCTCTCTCTCTCTCTCTCTCTCTCTCTCTGCTCTCTCTCTCTCTCTCTCTCTCTCTCTCTCTCTCTCTGTCTCTCTCTCTCTCTCTCTCTCTCTCTCTCTCTCTCTCTCTCTCTCTCTCTCTCTCTCTCTCTCTCTCTCTCTCTCTCTCTGCCTCTCTGTCTCAGAGCGAGCGCTGGGTCATGTAAAACCAAGGGTCAAACGATGAACGATGACACGATTTAAACGAACAAAACGATTGATAAAATTCTATTGGAACCACCAAAGCACCGAGATTGTCTGGGGCGTGGTTGTGTTTGAATGGAGGGGTGTTGCTGTTGGGGTGGAGTGTGTGTGTGTGTGTGTGCGTGTGCGTGCGATGGGGTCAAAGGTTGCTTATAAACGGGTGTCTGATGGACTTGAGACTCAGCAGTCGAAGACTGGATCGGATGGGAGAGAGGTCATCTGACCAGAGTTGACATTCGACGTCTCTCCTAATGTGGCAGCTGATGGACTTGGGTTGTCCTCGACCGGTCCTCTCGAGGCCAGCGACAAAAGCAAGGACAGATTGGCCTCGGTCGACCTTCACAGACGAAGGACTTCGTCTCCAATAGCAACTGCGACGAAAGAACAGGAATCTCAGAGGGAAGAGGAGGATGAGGAGGAGAGAGAGAGAGAGAGAGAGAGAGAGAGAGAGAGAGAGAGACAAAAGATTCCGCAATAACTTCATGGTATAGAAATTAACTGATGATTAATTCACCTTTCCCTTTCTTGGATCGGTAATCCTCCTCATCCTCTTTCTCCTCCTCCTCTTTCTCCTCCTTCTCCTCCTTCTCCTCCTCCTCCTCCTCCTCCTCCTTCTCCTCCTCCTCCTCCTCCTCTTCCTCCTCCGCTTCCCTCTGAGATTCCTGTTCTTTCGTCGCAGTTGCTACTATTGACAGTGTCAGAGGGTCATTGTTCGGTCGACGGAAGAGTGACAGATGGACAATGATTGACAATTGGAGCGACTATAGGATGACGTCAGAGCGAAATACCAAGGTAACAGTCGACTGGAGATCACTTCATTCGCCAGATGGCAACACGAAGCAGTCGCCCTCTGGCGAATGGATCTTCCATTTTGCAATAGAGTTTCCACTTGGGTTTTCCTGTTGGGTTCCTCAGGAGAGCAGCGCATTTTGCTTTTGATTTCCGTCGAATATTCACCCGCTTTGTCTTCTCCCGTGCTGCGGTTCACGTCCTCACAGCGATGACCTCCTCCTCCTCTCCCTCTGAGGTCAGAGGTCGTGACCTCATCCTGGGGTCAGAGGTCGTGACCTGGGTCGTTGTGGCTCCACAAGGCTTTCACTCTTCTCCCAAAACATTCCTTTTGAAGAGTAGTGGCCGATTGGATGGAGCGTCTGAATGATTTATTAAGGGAAATATAGAAGAGAACCCACCCCCACCACCCCCACCCCACCCACAATCAACATCCCACGGATAACATATCCGTATGTATACACATGTATATCATGTATGCATGTATGTATGTCTATGCGCTGAAATGGAGGCGCCGGCGGTGGAGGAGGACCTTTGCTTTGTGTTAAGGGGGGGGGGCAACAGAAACAACAGAAGCAACAGGGCTGTTGTCATCGGTTGCATTAAGTTGCCCACCGACTGTTCATCTTCCTCTTTGTCCTCGGTTCACAGACGCATAGCGCCGGTTCAAGCGTTCGTTATGTTCGTACGTCAACGCGTACGAAATGTCTCTCGTGCTCTTTTGCGGCGTCTGGTAAATCGCACCGAGTGGAGTAATCTGCTCCTCCTCCTCCTCCTCCTCCTCCTCCTCTTCCTCTTTCGTCGCTCGAATGCGATTATCTTCTTCTTGATAACATCTTTTGCAATCGTCAAAGATAACAAAATGGCGGCTCTTATCTACGCTCATAATGCAAAGATCACATAAATGGATGAACGGATGACAGATAAGAGAATGAGTGACAGACAGACAGACAGACAGACAGACAGACAGACAGACAGACAGACAGACAGACAGACAGAAGTTCTCTGCCCTATGAGCATGTTTTCTTTGCCGTCGCCGCTATTATTGAGGTGTGTTGGTAGTGGGTGGAGGAGATGGAGGAGGAGGGGTGGAAGAGATGGAGGAGGAGGGGTGGAGGAGATGGAGGAGGGGTGGAGGAGATGGAGGGAAGTTGATAAAACTCTGTTTATTGAATGTCGTTAACTTTCCATTTCAAAAGACGATCGTATTCAAAAAAAAGAAATCCTTCTTTGATGTTCAAAATAGAGACGACACGTGGTCATCATTTTCAGACCCTGTCTCTAGATTCGTCCATTCTAACTTTTGCCTCAAATAACGAAGCTATACTGTAGACATATATATTCGAGAAATAATTTGAACTTAGTGAGACTGTGAACAGCCTTCAGAATAGACGTGGATAGATATGCACGGCAGAATTCTCACTCGGACCACCACCGTCTATACCAGACTCTAGACACGAACAGTTGGAGAATTTTTCTCCTGAAATCTTAGAACTCTTATTAAAGTGCAACTGAAGAACGGAGCACTTTCTTTTCATTAGAATTTATTGAAGGAGATACAGCGTTTAAAGCACTGCACCTGGTGCAAAAGGTCAACTGCCGCCCTTTAAAGAGTCAAACAGCACTCGGCAAATTAAGAGAGCGCGCCGAGTAAACGGTGCATCGTGTAGCCACAACAGATAAGAGATAAGAGATTAGATAAACGCAGAGACACGAGAAAATCGCACCCGACGGAGTCATTTCAACAGCGGCAGTGTTCGAGCGCGCGGAATCACGAAAGATACGGTGAAAAGTTATCCTCCTCCTCCCTCCCACCCACCCACCCACCCACCGTCGATGGATAGACTGGACTTGGGCAGCAGAGGGGCTGAGAACACAACCGATTAATTCAAATGTTTTTCAGATTTTGGATTTATCGGAATTTGTTGCCCTCTTTCAGACAATAGACAAGAGGCTGTCACCAGCAGATACTAGAATCTAAGCAAAACTCCCGAAGGCACTTAACACGTACGACGGAACAGGTGAATAGGAGGAGGAGGAGGAGGAGGAGGAGGAGGAGGAAGGATCGACTGGAGGAAGGAGAAGAAAGAGAAGTGAAAAGGAAAGGAGAGAGAGGGAGTGAAGGAAAGAAAAGGAATACATTATACGAAGTGCCATGGAGGAACTCTGTTATGAGAGGGAGATTATTATTATTATTATTATTAAAATTATTATTATTATTATTATTATTATTATTAGAAATGCAGTTCGCCATGCTTTATCAAGGAACTAAAACCCAATCATTGAATTATGAACAACGTTTCTATGATGTATTATTACGCCACCTAGCCAATGAAGCTCTGCGCCACGTTATTATTATTATTAAAATCATTAACTTACGCTATTATTTTTATTATTAAAATTATTAAAATTATTATTCCTCAAGCTACGAACAATTGTTACCAAACGTTCAACGCATCGCGACGTAAAGATCTACCAATAGTCAACCAATCAGAACGCTAAGGTAACTAGAATAACGATTTTAATATTAGATTATTATTATTATTATTATTATGTGACGTTAAAGTTCAACGGGTTAAAGATTCGATCGGTATCTAGTGTTCGTTTTCATGTAGGATAGATAGCAGGGACGTTAGTGGTCCTGGCCTTAAGGACTCCTTAAGAACAAGTTTCAAGTCCTTGGTCCTGGTCCTGGCCTTGAGGGTTGAGTCCTTGGTCCTGGTCCTGGCCTTGAGGGTTGAGTCCTTGTTAACATCCCTGATAGATAGTGAAAGTGTTCTGTTTGATCGAAAAAGTCAGAAGAAAATCAGAAAAGGAGAAAAAGAAGGAAAAGAAGAGAAAGAAGAAGTAGTAGTAGAAGGAGGAGAGGAGGATGAGGAGGAGGAGGAGGAGGAGGAGGAGAGGAGAAGGAGGAAGAGGAGGAGGAGGAGACTGAGCGTTCGAAGATGTCGGCGCCACTTAGGATGGCTGCTGATGAAGCGTCGACAGATGAAGGCGCCTGGGAATGAGAAGAAGGGGGTGAGGACCATCGACCAGGTAGGAGGCGGGAGGGGGGCGTGTCTTCTGTCGACGGATCCATCGGGAATTGGTCTTCAGTTGGAAAAAGACGACTGCGAGGCTAAAGTACATAAGCGTCTCTTACACATTAATACATGCACATACATTTACAATTATACCTCATACATACATATATATATATATATATATATATATATATATATATATATATATTGTTGATGATGCGCCGTCAGACGAATTCTCCTGGGAATGAAGAGGGGTGAGAACCATCGGCCAGGTATAAATGTATATAATATACATTTATACGTAATTACGTATGCAATATATACACACCTATGTCCATGCGTTTCTATGTATGTTGCTGTGTATGAATGTGCTTATCGAGTCTTCGTTTCAACCGTAAGGCCCCTCCCTTGTGTCGTCTATTTATAGTCCGATCTTGATCAAAAGTAAAGAAATTACAAAGTTGGCGCTATATAATGGTCACATGGGTCTCATCGTTGATTAGCGAAGGAATTGAGAATATTTTCGATTAACTTAGGATGAAAATGAATAACAATCGACAGCGTCAGTCTA